>JAIUJO010000037.1:2741117-2969522 GCA_023846275.1 Vanilla planifolia
ATCTTCTTCTCCTTTATCTTGTTCTTCTTCTTCTTCTTCTTCTTCCTTTTCTTCTTGCATCTTTATGTGTGAGAGAGCGACTATGTGTGTTTATGTATACCTTTTTGTGCTTGTACATGTGTGTGTGTATTTGTGTGCATGTATATGTGCCTTTGGCTTTGCATCTATGAATTCGCATGTGCATAGGCAAGTGTGTGTGTGCATATGCATGTGCGTACGTGTGCATGGGTGTTCGTTTGTGTATTTAAGTGTGTTTGAGTCTGTGTGTACATGGGTATATGTATGTGTGTGTGTATGTGTGTATACATGTATTCTTGTGTGCGTGTGGGTGCATACATGTATGCAAGCTTGCATGAGCATGTGTGTGTATGTGTTTGTGCAAGTGCACTTGTGGGCATGTATACATTCCTATGTGTGTATGCCTATGCATCGTTGTGCATGTGCATGCATGTGTGTGTGAATATCTGTATGCATGTGTGTGTGTGTGTCCATATATGTAAACAAGTATGCTTTTGCATTGATGCAGGCACATACGTTTTTTTTTGTGTATGCATGCATATGTGCATATGTGTATGCTTCTTTGTGTGCATGCGTGAGCATGCATTTGTGTGTGTTGGTTGAGAGTGTGTATGAGCATGTTTTTGTGAATGTATTTGTGTGTTCATGTGGGAGTGTGTGTGTGTGTATGCCTATATGTGTGCATGGTTATGCTTACATGTACCTATGCATGTGTTTGCTGAACAAAAAAAAGAAGATGAACAAGAAGATGTCAAAAAAGGAGTAGATCAGGAAGAAGAAGAAGAAAAAATGGAAGAAAAAGGAAAAGAAGAATAAGAATAAAGAGAAGAAGAAGAAGAATAAAATGGAGAAGAAGAATAATAAAAAGAAGAAGAAGAAGAATAATAAGAAGATGAAAAAGAAGAACAAGACGAAGAAGAAGAAGAAAAAGAAGGACTAGAAGCAGAAGGAGAAGGAGAGGAAGAAGAAGAAGAAGAAGAAGAAGAAGAAGGTGAACAAAAAGTAGTACTAGAAGAAAAAGAAGAAGAAGACGAAGCAGAAGAAGAAGAGGTAGAAGAAGGTGAACAAAAAGTAGAAGAAGCAGAAGTAGAAGAAGAGGAAGAAGAAGAAGAAGAAGAAGACGAAGAAAAGAAGAAGATGAAGAAGAATAAGAAGGAGAAGGCAAAGAAGATGAAGGTGAAGAAGATGAAGAAGATGTCAAAGAAGAAGAAGTAGAGGAAGAAAAAGTAGTTGAAGAAGAATAAGAAAAAGAATAAGAAGAATAAAAAGGAGAAGAAGGAGAATAAGAAGAAAAAGAAGAATAATAAGAAGAAAAAGAAGAAGAAGAAGAAGAAGAAGAAGAAGAAGAAGAAGAAGAAGAAGAAGAAGAAGAAGAAGATGAAGAAGGAGAAGTTGAAGGAGAAGAAGAAGAAGAAGAAGAAGAAGAAGACGAATTAGAAGAATAGGAAGATGAGGACGAAGAAGAAGAAGAGGAAGAAAAAGAAGAAGAAGAAGAAGAAGAAAAAGAAGAAGAGGAAGAAGAAGATGACAAAAGAAAGAAGAAGAAGAAGAAGAAGAAGAAGAAGAAGAAGATGAAAAAGAAGAAGAAGAAAAAGAAGAAGAAGAAAAAGGAGGAGGAATAGAATGACAAGAATAAGAAGGAGAGGAATTAGAAGAAGAAGAAGAAGAAGAAGAAAAAGAAGAAGAAGAAGAATGAAAGGTGGTTCAAGAAGAAGAGGAGGAGGAGGAAGAAGAAGAAGAAAAAGAAGAAGAAAAAAGAAGATGAAGAAGATGAAGAGAAAGAAGAGGAAGAGTGAGAAGAAGAAGAAAAAGAAGAAGAACAAGAAGGCGAAGAAGAAGAAGAAGAAGAGGAAGAGGAAGAATAATGAGAAGACAAAGAAGTGGAAGAAGTAGAAGATGATGAAGAAGAAGAAGATGAAGAAAAAGACAAAATAGAAGAAGAGAAAGAACAAGAAGAAGAAGAAGGAGAGACGAAGGAGAATAATAATAATAATGATAATAATAATAATAATAATAATAATAATAATAACAATAATAATAATAATAAGAACAAGAAGAAGAAGATGATGTTGAAGAAGAGTAAGAAGAAAGAGGAGTAGAAGAAGAAGAAGAAGAAAAAGATGAAGAAGAAGGTGAAGGAGAAGAAGCAAAAGGTGAAGGAGAAGATGATGAAGAACACGTAAGAGAAAAAGTAGATGGAGAAAAAAAAATGTAGAAAACGAGGAAGAGGAAGAAGTGGAAGGCAACGATGATTAAGAAGAAGAGAAGAAGAAAAAGAAGAAGACGAAGAAGATGAAGTCGAATAAGAGGAAGTCCAAGATTAGGAAGAAGAAGAAGAGAGAAAAAAAGAAGGCAAAGAATAAGAAGAAGAAGAAAGAGAAGAAAAAAAGAGACAAAGAAGAAGAAGAAGGAGAAGAAGAAGAAGAAGAAGAAGATAATGAAGAAGAAGAAGAAAAAAAAGACAAAGATGGAGAAGAAGAAGACAAAGAACAAGAAAAGAAAATGAAGAAGAACAAGAAGAAGTTGCAAAAAAGTAGAAGAAGATGAATAAGTAGAAGAAGTCAAAGAAGAAGAAGTCAATAAATACGAAGACATAGAAGAGGTAGAAGAAGATGTAGAATAATATGAAAAAGAAGAAGGAAAAGAAGGAGACGAAGAAGAAGAAGAAGAAGAAGAAGACAAAAAAGAAAGAGAAGAAGAAGAAGAAGAGGAGGATTAAGATGAAGTAGAAGAAGAAGAAGACGAAGAAGACAAAGAAGAAGAAGTAGAAGAAGAAGTTGAAGAAGAAGAAGAGAAAGAAGAAGAAGACAACCTAGAAGTATAAGAAGAAGAAGAAGAAGAAGAAGAAGAAGAAGATGAAGAAGAAGAGAAAAAGAAAAACAGAAAGAAGAAGAAAAAGAAGAAGAAGAAGACAAAGTTGAAGAAGAAGAAAATGAAGATGAAGATGAAGAAGACAAAGGATAAGAAGAAGAAAAAGATGAAGAAGATGATGAAGAAGAATAATATGCAAAAAAGAAAAAAGAAGTAGAAGATGAAGACTACGAAGAAGAAGAAGAAGAAGGTGACAAAGAAGAAGAAGAAGAAGAAGAAGATAAAGAAGAAGATTAAGAATTAGAAGAAAAAGAAGAAAAAAAGAAGAAGATGATGGAAAAGAAAAAAATGAAGAAGAAGAAGAAGAAGAAAAGAAGAAGAATAAGATGAAGACGAACAAAAAGAAGAAGTAGAAGAAAAAGAGGAAGAATAAAAAGGAGGAGAAGAAGAAAAAGAAGAAGAAGAAAAAGAAAACAAAGGAGAAGAAGAAGAAGAAAAAGAAGGAGAAGAAGAAGAAGAAAAAGAAGAATAATAAGAGGAAGAAGAAAAAGAAGAAAATAATGATAAAGAAGAAAAAGAAGTCGAAGAAGAAAAAGACGAAGAAGACTAAAAGGAAGAAGACGAAGAAAAAGAAGAAGAAGAAGAAGAAGTAGAAAAAGAAGAAGTAGAAGCAGAACAAGAACAACAACAAGAAGAAGAAGAAATAGAAGATGGCAAAGAGAAGTAAAAGAGGAAGAAGAGGAAGAAGATGTGGAAGAAGAAGAAGGCAAAGAAGAAGAAGCAAAAGAAGAAGAAGAAGTAGAAGTAGAAGGAATACAAGAATGAGAAGAAGAAGATGAAGAATAAAAAGAAGAACAAGAAAAAGAAGATCATGATAAAGAAGAAGATGATGATGAATAAGAATATGAAAAAGAAGAAGTAGACGAACAAGAAGAAAATAAGAATAAGAAGAAGTGGACAAAGTAGAAGAAGAAGAAAAAGAAGAAGATGAAAAGAAGAAGCTGGAAAAGAAGAATTAGAAGAAGTAGAAGAAGAAGATGATGGTAAAGAAGAAGAAAAAGAAGTAAAAGAAGAAGTAGAATAAGATGATGAAGAAGAAGAAGAAAAAATACAAGAAGAAGAAGGAGAAGAAGAAGAAGAAGAAGAAGAAGAAGGAGAAGAAGATGAAGAAGAAGATGTTAAAGAAGAAGAAGATGAAGAAGAAGAAGAAGATGAAGAAGTGGAAGAAGAAGAAGAAGAAGATGAAGAAGAAGAAGAAGAAGATGAAAAGAAGAAGAAGAAGAGGACAATGACGAAGAAGAAGAAGAAGAAGAAGATGAAGAAGAAGAAGAAGAAGAAGAAGAAGAAGAAGAAGAAGAAGATTAAGAAGAAGAAGAAGAAGAGGAAGATGCAGAAGAAGAAGAAGAAGAAGAAGAAGAAAAGAAGAGAAAGAAGAAGAAAAAGAAGAAAAGAAGAAGAAGAAGAAGAAGAACAAGAACAAGAAGTAGAATAAGAAGAAGAAGAAGATGTAGAGGAAGAAGAAGAAGAAGAAGAAGAAGAAGAAGAAGAAGAAAAAGAAGATGAAAGCAAAGAAGAAGGAGAAGAAAAGGAAGATAAAGAGAAAGAAAGAGAAGAAGAAGAAGAAGAAGAAGACAAAGAAGAAGAAGGAGAAGTAGAAGTACAAAAAGAAGAAGAAGAAGAATAAGAACATAATGAAGAAGAAGAAGAAAAGACCAAGAAGAAGTAGAAGAAGAAGAAGAAGAGGAAGAAGAAATAGAAGTAGAAGGGAAACAATAAGAAGGAGAAGAAGAAGAAGAAGAAGAAGAAGATTGCATGTTCGTGCATGCATGACTGTGTGCATGCATGTGTTCATGTTTGTGTCTATAAGTGTTCAAGTTCATACGTGTGAAAGTGCGAGTGAGTTTCTATAATTGTGTGTGAATGTGCTCATGGATTTGTGTATATGCACTTGTATTTGTTTTCATTTGCATGTTTTGTGTAGTTTGTGTTTTTGCTTGTGTGTGTGTGTACATGACTGAGTGTGTTTGTGTGCAGATGCATCTGCATGTGTGTGTGCTTGGGTACACGTGTCTATGTATTTGTGGATTCACAAGTGCTCGTGTGTAAATGTGTGCATTTGTATGTGTGATGGTGTGTATATGTGCACATATGTGTGTGTGTGTGTGTTTGTGGTTGTGTGTGTGCGAATGTGAGTATGTGTGCATAGGCATTAGTGTGTGAAGGTATGTGTGTGTGTGTATGTGTGTAAATATCAAAGTGTGAGTACAAGTCTATGCATGTGTGTGCAAGTGTGTGTATGTTATTGAGTGTGAGTATATGTGTGAGTTTATGTGCGTTTGTGTGCTTGTGCGAGTGTGTGTTAATGAATGTGCGTGTATGCATGCGTATGGGAGTCTTTGTGTGTGTACATGTGTATGCGCTAGTGTGTTTGTGCACATTTGTATGTGCTAGTGTGTGTGCATGTGTATTCATGTGTGTGTGTGTTTGTGTGTGCTTGTATTAGAAAAAAGTGGGTTTATGTGTTTGTGCATGTGTATGTGTGTGTATATATGTGTTTTTATGAATTTGCATGCATGCATGTGTGTGTATGTGTGTGTCTACATGGGCTACCTATGTGTATGTCCCTGTGTGCACATGTATGTCTATGTGTGCATGTGGTTGTGTTCATGCATGTGCTTGTGTGTGCTCATGAATACCCACGTGTGTGAATGTGCACACATATGTGTGTGGGTGTGTTTGCTTGTTCTTGGGTGCACACATGAGTGCATGTGTGTGTATGTATGCACATGTGTACATGAGTATATGTGTGTATGCATGTATTATTATGGGTGTGTGTGCTTGGATGTTTATGAGTGCATGTGTGTGTATGTATGCACATTGTGTGTTTGTGCACCTATGTATATCTATGTGTGTGTGCCTATATGTGTGTAGTGTGTGCATGGTTCTGTGCATGTCTATGCATGTGTGTGTGTTTGCACATGTGTGTGCATTTGTGTAAGTGTTTATGCAGAAGCATGCATGTGTACTTATGTACATGTAGTCATGTGTGTGTGTTTTTGCCTGTGTGTGCACATTTTTGCCTATGTTTCTATGTAAGTGTACATGTGTTTTTGTTTATGCATTTATGTGTACATGCATGAGATTGCATATGCATGTATGTGTGTGTGTTTGTGTTGTGTAAATGTTTGTGTTTGTGCTTATGTTTAGTTGCATGTGCATGTGTGCATGCTTGTACACATGGATGTGTGTGCATCTATGTGTGTGTGCATGAGTGACTGTACATGTGACCATATATGTTTGTATGTACATTTGTGTGCAAGTGCATGTGTGAGTGTGTATGTATGTCTATGTGCATGTTTGTTCTTACGTGTGCATATCAATGAGCCTTTATCTATACTTGAGTGTGCCTATGGTTTTGTATTTGTATATGTGTGTGCATGTGTTTAAGTGTGTATGTGTATGTGTGTGCATCTACATGTGTGTGTATGTGCATAGGGGTGTGTGTGTGCATGTAAGTATGTATGCATGTGTATTTGTAGGTGTGCATGTGTACATTTATGTGCATTTCGGTGCTTACAAGCTTGCATGTGTGTACTTGTGTAGGTGTGTGCATGTGTGCATATGTGTGTGTGTCCATGTATGTACGTGTGTATGTTTTTTGCATGTTCACACTTGTATGTGTGTATGTACATGTGTTTTTATGTGCATGTATATAGGTAAAGACAGATGTGTGTGCATGTGTCATCATGTATATTTGTGCATAAATATGGATGTGGATGTGTGTGTGTGAAAATCGATGTGGGTGTACTCATGTGTATTTGTGTCTGAATGTGTGTATATATGCATGTGTGCATATGAAAGCACACACGTGTGCTCATGTGTTTGTGTATTCTTGTTTACAGTTGAGTGTGTGCCTGTGTGGGTGTGTGTGCATATGCATATGTGTATTTTTGTTCAAGTGTGTGCTTGCATGGATGTGTGTGTGTTTGTGCATCTCAATGGTGTGTCTACATGTGCATGTGTTTATAGATGCATATGTGTATCTCTATGTGTCTACATGTGTGCATATTTTTCTACATTTTTATTTGTGTGTGTGTATGTGTGTGCATGCATGTGTGTGTGTACATGTGTATACAATTGTGTGTGTATATATGCATATATTTGTGTGCATATGTGCTTGTGAGTTTGTACATGTGCATATGTTCATGTTTGTATGCATGTTTATGCACTTATGCTTTTGTGTGTGTCTGTGCATGCATATGTGTGTGTTTGTGTGTATATGCACACATGTATGTGTGCATGTGTGGGTTTTTGTATGCATGTACTTGTTTAAGCATATAAGGTGTGCATGTGAGTTTGTGTGCATCTTTGTGTGTGCATATGTTTATGCATGTACGTGTGTTTGTGCATGAGTATGTGTGTGTGTGTATGTACATTTTAATATGTGTGCATGTTCATGTGTGTGTAGATGTGTGTTTGTATTTGTGCATGTGTTTGTGTGTATGAATGCTCACATTTGTGAATTTGTGTCTATATGTGTGTACATATCTTTCTTTGTGTTCCTGCTTGATTGTTTGTGTGTGTGTGTGCATGTGTGTGTTTCTACATGAGTGTATGTGCATGTATTGTTGTGGGTTTTTATGGACATGCATGTGCATGAGTTTTTGTGTGAGCATTTATGTGTGTGTACATGTGTGTGTGTGTGTGTGCATGTGTATGCATATGTATGCATGTGTCTATGCATGCTGGCATCTGTGCATATGTGTAAGTGTATGTTTGCATTCACATACATGCGTATGTGTACTTATGAATGTGTGCACGTGTGTATGTGCATGTGTGTGTGTATGCATGTGTCTATGTATTTGTGCATGTGTATGCAAGTTTGTAACCATGTTTATGCATGCACATGTGTGCGTTTGTGCATTTATGCATGCATGCATGGGAATGCATGTGACAATGTGAATGCATGAGTGTACAAGTGTATATGTGTGTGCATGTGTCCTTATGAGTGCATGCATGTGCATGTGTGCATGCTTGCCTATGTATATTTGTGTACATTTGTGTGTGTGTGTGTGTGCATGAGTGAGCATGTGTGTGTGCATAAGTGATCATGTGTGCATGTTTGTACATACTTCTGCATGCATACATGCATGTTTGTGGTTGTGTGTGTAAGTGCATGTTTACATATGTGTATGCTTTTGTGTGTATGTGCATGCATGTGTGTCAATGTGGGTGTGCATGCCTATGCATGGATGTGTGCATGTAGGTGTGTGCATGTGCATGTTTGTACATGCATGAGAGCATTTGTGTCGGTGTACATTTGCATCTATTAGCATATATGCAAGCATGTTGTGCATACTTACATATGTGTGTGTCTGTAGGTTCGTGTGAATATGCATGTGTGTGTGCATACATTAATGTGTGTGCATTCATGTATGTGCATATTTCCATCTATATGTGTGTGCATTTGCATGTTAATGCCTTTGGGCATGTGTGCATTCTTATGTGTGAATGTGCATGTGTATGCATGTGTGCATGCATGCATGAACATATGTGTGTGTTGTTTGGTGTAGGTGTATACATTTGTTTTGCATATGTATGCACATGCATTTGTGTGTGCGTGGCCATGTGTGTGTGTTATTATGCATGTATTGGTGTGTGTTCATGTGGGCGTGTGTGCATGCTTGTTTATATGCATAGGTGTGTGTGCAAGGGTTGTGTCTGTGTGTTTGCATGTGTCTGTGCACGTGTGTACATGTGTGTGCATGTGTGTGTATGTGTATTTTTGTATGTTTGTGCATGCATGCATGTCTGTGTTTATGCGTGCATGGCTGTGTGCATGTGTGTGTCCATGTCTATGTGTGTAAGTGTACTTGCTTATATGCATGTGAGTACATGTGAGTGTTTGTGTCTATGTGTGAACATGTGTGTGTGTCACTATGTTTTTGTGTATGCGTGTATGTGTGTGCATAAGTGAGTGTGTTTCTACGCATGTGCATGTTTGTGTGTGCATGGTTTCATCTATGTATGTTTATAGATGATTGTGTTTGTGCATTTGTGTTTGTGATTGTGTGTGTATATGTGTGTGTATATACCTCCATGTGTGTGCGTGTGCATGGGCATGAGTGTGTGTCGGTATCTATGTGTACATGTGTATATGTCTATGCATGTGTGAGTGCATCTGTAAGCATGTGTACATTATTGCTTGTGAGCAAGTGTGTGTGAGTATTTATGTGCATGTGAATGTGTATGTGTGTGTATGCATTTGTGAGTGCATGTGTATGTATTAGTAAATGTGTCTATGAATGCTTGATTTTGCATGTGTGTATGTGTTTGTATTCATTTATGCATGTCTGCTTATCAGTGTGTGCATATTCACATGTGTGCCATTTTGCAAGTGTGTGTGCATTTGTGTATCAATACATGTATGCATGCTTATGTGTATATGAATGTGTGTGTGTACTTATGCCAGCACATGCTTATGCATTCTTATGTCTTTAAGCAAGAGTCTGTGCGTGTGTGAGTGCCTATATGCTTGGGCACAAGTGTGCTTGTTTTCCTTTATGTGCATTATGGCTATGCAAGTGTATGTTTGTACGTGTGTTTTTGTTAGTCGTATTAGCGTGCATGCATATGAGTGTTTGTTTGCATGTATTTGTGGGTGTACACATGTGTGCACTTGCATGCATGCTCATGTGCGTGCATGTGAATGTGGGGAGCCTTGCATGAATACATGCATGTATGTGTGTGTCTGTGTGCATGTGTATACATATGTGTGTGGGTGTGGATGGATGCATATGTGAGTTCATGAGTGTGTTTTTATGTGTGCTTGTGTGTGTTTATGGATGCACATGTGTGTATGTGGGTGCATGCACATGCATATGCGTGTGTGCATATGTATGTACATGTGTGTGTATATGTGTGTGTGTGTGTGCATGTGCATGCATGAATATTTATATAGATATGTGTTTCTTTCAACATGCATATGTATGAGTATGTGTGACTACATATGTGCATGTGTGCACACTTGCACCTATGTTAGTGAGTATGTGTGTGTGTGCGTGTGCATGGGTGTCTGCATGTGTGTGCAAGCGTGTGTACAATTGGTTTGTTGTGTGCCTATTTGTTTGGTTATGTGTGTGCATGTGTGTGTACATTTGTCCACATATGTGTTTATGTGCATATGTGTTGATGTGTATGTGCTAATGCATGCGTATATGTGGGTGCGTGCATACATGTGTTGATGTGTATTTGTACTTGTGCATGTGCATTTGCTAGTTTGTGTGCTTGTTTATGTGTACATGTGCTTGTGTGAGTGTGTTGATGCTTGTGTATTGATGTGCTT
This sequence comes from Vanilla planifolia, assembly GCA_023846275.1. Classification (NCBI taxonomy): domain Eukaryota; kingdom Viridiplantae; phylum Streptophyta; class Magnoliopsida; order Asparagales; family Orchidaceae; genus Vanilla; species Vanilla planifolia. The sequence continues at coordinate 2,751,292 of JAIUJO010000037.1, forward strand.
GTGCATATGTGTGTGTATCTATTTGTGTGCTTGTGGAAGTGTATATGTGCATGCATGCATGTGTTTGTTTCTATGTACTTGCATGTGTGTTTGTTTGTGCACATGCATGTGTATGTGCTTGCATGGGTTTCCCTATGTGTGTGTGCACGCATGTGTGCATGTATTTATGTATGTGCGTGTGTATGTATACATGTTTGTCTGCAAGCATGTGAGTGGGTGGGTGTGTGCATGCGTACACATTGGTGTTTTTAATTGTGTGTATGTGTATATGTGCGTGCATGGTGTGTGGATGTGTGAAGGAATCTATATATGTGTGTGTGTGTGTTTATTTGTACATGTGTGTGTGTTCGTGCACTTTGTATATGCGTGAATGTATGACTGTGTGTGAATATGTGGAAATGTGTGTGTTTAAAAAATTCTATGTGTGCATGTGTATGTCTGTGTGTGCATGGGCATGAGTGAGCATGAATGTGTGTGCATGTCGGCATATGTGTATGTGTCTGTGAGCATGTTTATATGTGAATTAGTGTGTGTGTGCATGTGTGCAAGTGCATATGCATGTATGTGTGAGTGCAAGTGCATATATTTATGTGTGTCTATATGCTTATGTGAAAAGTGTGTGCATGTGTGTGTTTATGTGTGTGCCATTATGAGTGGATGTGTGTGCAAGTTTGCGTGCACATTTGTGTGCATTTATGTACATTCTCGTGTGTACTTTTGCATATGCTTATGAATATGCATTTGTGTGCATGTGAAAATGCATGTGTGCATGTGTGTGTGTGCTTGAATGTGCAATCATGCATGTGTGTATACATGGATGTGAATAGATGTGTGTGTGTGTGAGTGGTTGTGTGTGTGGTTATGTGTGTGTGTGTGTGTGTTTCTATGTATGTTTACATATGCATTTTGATACATATGTGCTGAGGCATGAATGTGTTGGTGTGCATGTATATAATTGTGTATATGTGCATTTGTGTGTGCATAGATGATCATATATGTGTGGATTTGGGCTATCCGATATGTGTGAATGTGTGTGCATGTGTGCTAGTATGTTTCTACATACATGTGTGTTTCTATGTGCATGTGTGTTTGCATGCATGCTTGTGTGTGTGCTTGTGTAGCTATGTGCATATGTTTGTGCATGTCTATTTGTTTGCATGTATATGTCCATATGTGTGCATTTGTGCACACGTGTGAGTACTGGTATTGTCATGTGTGTTTGTGTGTGTATGTGTGCATGTGTGTTTGTGTGTGTATGTGTGCATGTGTGTTTGTGTGTGTATGTGTGCATGTGCATCTTTGTGTTTGTGTGTGCATGCATTTGTGTACATATGTACAAGTGTGAACCTGCGTGTGTCTATTCTCTTACATGTGTGTGCGTGAGTCTCGTGTGTATACATGTGTGTATGTGCATGTGTATGTGTGTGTGCACTTGTGTAAATGTTTAGCCACATTCTTTTGAGCTTCTTCATGTGTTTTTATGTTTGTGAATATTTGTATGTGTGTGTGCATGTATGTGGCAGTGCATATGTTTGTGTATAAACATATGTGTGTGGGGTGGGCACGCGAGCATGTGAGTGCATGTTCATGTATGTGTGTGTGTGAGTATGCTTGTGCATATGTTTGTGTGTGTGTATATGTGTCAGAGCATTACTGTCTGTCTATGTGTGTTTGTGCATTTGTGTATGCATGCATGTTCATGTGTGTGTGTGCATGTGTGAGTGTCTATGCATGATTTTGTGTTGGCATGTGTGTGCCTATGTTTATTCGTGTGTATGCATGTGTGCATATGCATGTGCATTTGTGCATGTGCAAGTCTGTGATTGTTTGGGTGCATGTTACATCATGGCAACACAAGTGCATGTATGTGAGTATGTGCATGTGTGAGTTTTTTTTTGTGTGTATTTGTAAGCTTGTGTGCATGTTTGTGTGTTTATGTGCATGTAGGTCTATGTGTGCCTGTGTGTGTGCAAGTGCATGTGCTAGTGCACATGTCTACATATGCATATGTGCATGTGCCTATATGTATACGTATGAGTGTGTGTGATTATGCATTTGTGCCTGCATGCATTTGTATTTCTATTTGGGTGTGTGCATCTGCATGTGCATGTATGTATGCATATATGTGTGAGTAGGAATATGCATATGCATCTGTGTGTGTGCATTTCCATGTGCATGTGTTTATATATGTGTGCATGCGTGTGTGTATGTACATATGTTTGCATTTGTGGACGGGCATGTGCATGCATTTTTGTGAGTGTGTGTATGTGCATGGGCATGTGTTTGTGTATGTGTGTACTTGTTCGTTTGTGTCTTCTTGTGTCTATATAGTGCATGTGTGTGTGCATACATGGATACATGCATACATGCATATGTGTATGAATGGATGTGTATGTTGGTGGGAGTAGTGTGTGCATGTGCATGTGTGTGCATATATGTGTGTTTATGTGTATGTGCATGTTTGTGCTTATGTGTGTGTGTACAAGTGTACATTTGTGTGTTTGTGTATGTGCATAAGCAATTGTTTGTGTGTGTGTTTGTATGCATGTGTGTGCTTGTGTGTGTGTGCATGTGGGTGAGTGCATGCATGCATGTGTGTGAATGCAAGTGCAAGTGCACATGTGTGTGTATGCATGTGAGTGTATGTGCCTATGTCTTTTAGTATTCATGCATCAATTTCCACATATGTCTGTGTCTATTTGTGTGTACATTTGCATGTGAGTGTGTGTATGCATGCATGTCTGAGAAGGTATGTGCGTGTGCATAAACATTTACATGTATGTGTGTATTTGTGTGTGAATGCATTTGTGTGCATTTTTATGTGAGTATGTGCATGTGTGTACATGTATTTTTGTATACATGTGCATGTGTATGTATTTGTGTGTGTATGGATGTGCATGTGTTTGCAGGTGTAGATGTGGGTGTGTATGATTGTATGGGTGTGTACTAGTGTATTTGTGTGTTCATGTGTGTGTATGGTGTGCATGTGCATATATTTGTGAGCATGTGCATATGCATGTGCTTATGTTCGTGTACATGTTTGTGGGTGTGTTTATGGGAGTATGCATCTATTGGTTATTTTGTGTGCTCTTATGTGTGTATGGTGTGCATTTGTGCATGCATTTGTGTGTGTGTATGTGTGCATATGTGCATGTGTTGATGTTCATACATGGGCACATGTGTGTGTGAGTGGGTCTGAGTTATGCATGTGCGTGTGTTTGCATACGTGAATATTTAGATGCTCGTGCATGTGCTCATGTGTTTGTGGGTGGGTTTAAGTTATGTATGTGCATGTGTATATATGTGCATGTATGTCTATGTATTTTTGTGCATCTGTGTGTGCGTGTGCAAGTGTGTATTAGTGTGAGTGTATGCAAATGCATGGTTGTGTGCAAGTGTGTGTGTGTTGTGTGTGCTTATGTATGTGTTTGTGTAGGTGTGTGAATATCTGGGTGTGGGAGTGAGTGTGTGCAGGCATCTTAGTGTGCGGGTGCACATGTCTTTGCATGCATGTATATATACGCATGTGTGTACGTTTTGTACATGTGTGTGGGCATCCTAGAGTGCTTATGTGCATGTGTTCCTACACATATGTAGCATCTGCATGTAGGTGTGTGTGAGTGGGTGTGTGTCCATGCTTATATATGCATGTACATGCATATGAGTGTCCTTGCATGTGAATGTGTGTATGTGTGTGTTTCTGTTTATGGTTGTATTTTTCTATGCATGTGTGGGGATGTTTGTAGGTGTTTATGACCATGTGTATGTATGTGTGTTCATATGTTTGTGTGCATGAATATTTGTGTCTAGGTGTGGGTGTGTATGTGTGTGAGTGTGCATGCATGTGTGTGTTTGTGTGAATGCAGTCTACGTGCATATGTATATGGGTGTGTGCATGTGTTTTTGTACATGTACATCTGTGTTTGTATATATGTGAGTGTGTTTTTATACTTAGATGCATGTGTGCACATGTGAGTGTGTGCATGTGAGCATGCGTGTGCGTCCATGTCTGTGTGTGTGCACACACATGTGTGCAGACATGTGTGTACTTGTGCATACATGTGTGGATGTGTGACTGTGTGTGATTGCTTATTTTTGCATGTACAAGTGTGTATGTGTGTTTGCATGTTTAGGTTCGTACTTTTGTATGTATGTATGTGTGTGTGCTATTACAAGTTCCTATTTGTTTGTGTGTGCTTGTGCAAGTTTCCATTTGTTTATGTGTGTGAATCTTTGTGTGTGTGTGTGTGTTTAGATGCATTTGTGTGCTCGTGCATGCGTGTTTACATGTATGTATATGTAGTTTTTTGCAAGCGTACGTGCACTTGTGTGTGTGTAGACATGAAAAAGTGTGTCTATGTGCACGTGCATGCCTTTCTTGGTACGCATGTGTGGGGTGTGTGTGTTGGTTTGTGTGTGCATGTGTGTGTGAGTGTGTATGTGCTTGTGTGTCTATGGTTGCAAATGCACACACACACACACACAAATGCACCAATACAGACTCACACATAGTTACGTGCACATACACACAGACACATATGCATGCACGCATACAGGTACACACATACATAACCATACACGTGTACTACGACACACACATGCATGCATATACACACACAGACACACCCACCCCCATATAAGAAAACAAAGAAAAACATGCACACATGCACATGCACACACACAATTTCAGACATGCACGTATGCCCCCACACCTGCACCTACACACAAACATGTGTACACACACACATGCACAAGCACACACACAAACACACCATGTGCACTTACATGCAAACCAACTCACACACACACACACACACACACGTACACATTTGTGAGCATGCACACACAAACAAAACCCACATACATATGCACATATCTGCACACATATTGGCATACACACACTGACACACACATACACACACATGCATGCACTTGCATACATGTACGTGCACATATGTGCACACACACTTGTAGATAGACACACACAATTGTTTGTTGATACACGTGTAGACACAAGCTCACACAAAAACACATATGAAAAGACACATTCCCACATGCACATGCAAAATATGTATGCACATGTAGATACAAATGCATAATGACACAATTTTTTATGCACACACATGAACCCCCACCACCCCCCTCAGACACACACATGTGCCTACCTACAAACACACATGTGCTTGCATGCACAGACATATGAGCACACACACATGCTCTTAGATAAACACCCAACCATAAGAATGTACACACACATGTGCCCTCACACAAATGCATGTGCATGCAGATACGCACACATGCCCACACGTATAGACACACCCACACAGACATGCATATATGTAATCTTCACTCCCCAACATGTACACACACACACATTTACACACATGGATGTGCACACACACATTTATATAGATGGACACGCACACACACACACACACACTCACACATATACACAAGCATGTACACTTACATGTGCACGTAGACACACACATAGAGGTACACATGCACTTGCATAGCAACACTCAAATGCATAAACATATACACACACACACACAAGAACACCCATGTCCATGCACATACACACACATGCACACATACACATACAAGCATACACACACAAACACATGTACACACAAATGCATACACTCACATCAACTTACACACACACACACACACTTTTGAATAGATATACATGCACTCATACATTCAAACATGCACACACACTCAAACATTGACACATACACATACACACAAACATGTGTGTGCACAAACACACTTACACATGCAAGTGCACCCACACACAAACACATACATGCAATCAAATGCACCTAGATTCATACACACAAACATAGAAGCACACAAGCACATGTAGACACACACAAGCACAAACATAAATAGATATGTGCCTATGTGCACACACACATGCACACACACACATAGGCACACAGACATACATCTAGAAACACGAACACATATACACGCACCCACACACACACACGCATATGCATACATGAAGACACATGCAAACCCACACACATATTGCAGGTGCACACACGTACACCCACTCATATATGCACACCACAACACAAGCAAACATACGTGCTCACACACATACACAATCATGCACTTGTAGAAACATGCAGATCCAACAATATGCACACACACATGCATATGCACTTAGAGATGCATACGCATGCATGAAACCACACATGTGTACAAGCACACACAAACATGTAGGTGCACACACACACTTACATTAATATGCACTCTCTTATGCATAAACAAGAAAACACACACACATATGCACCCACTTACACACATCATACATACACACACACAATAATCACACATAGAAGCACACATGCACAAACACAAACACAAATACATGTGCACCCACACACTAATCCATACACATGTTGAATGTGCATACATACACACATGCATGCACATGCACTTACACACATGCACTTATGAACAAATGCATACATAAACCAAAATACACACACACACACACACACTCACTTACACATGCACACACATATGATGTATGCAGCCACACAGACACACGAGCACACACACACATATGTACATGCATCTGCATTAATAAACACACATGCATGCACACACACACATAGATACACACAAGCACACATGCACATATACAAACATACCCAAGCATTCAAACATGCACACACACACACACACATGTTGGCACACATGTTTACACACAAAACCCTCACCCGCACACATGCACACATGTACACGTATTACACACATGTGCATGCACACATACATACATCCACACATACATACATACATGCAAACACACACCCACACACACACATGTAGGCACACACTCACTTATGCACACACATGAATGCACATTCATGGACCCCATAAACATAACCACATACACCGACACACACATGAATGCACATAAGCTCACAAACACACATACACACATATGTCTACAAAAATACAAACAAATACAAACAAAAACTCACACATCGATTTCGACAAGTACATGCATGCACATACATACACTTTTAGATGCAAAAACTAGCACATGCATACATACTCACACTTGTACTCATACATATACATGTAAACATGCACAGACACACATGTAGAAACACACATATAGACACGCACATGACCATGCACACTTGCATATGTACAGGCACACACATGCACACAAACATGCACACGCACACACACACACACAAGCACACTTGCTCACATATGCACATGCATGCACACATGTAGATACACACAAAATTGTATGCAAGCACCCTTACACCCACACTCTTACATAGCATAGACATCCACACACACATATACACAAACATGTATATGTATACACACATATACTCATAAGAATGTATCTACAAAGATGCACTCAAGCATCCCACACAAATATATGCACACAAAAACACAAACACACACACAAAACATACACACATGTAAACACACACACACACACACATGCACCAACACAGACATGCAAGCATGCATGCATAAATGCACACACAAGCACACATAAATAGGCACATGCACTCACATGCATATGCATGCACATACACATGTATGTAAACACTTGTACATGTATGCACATTTGGACACACACATACACATACAAACATACACACACACATGGATGCACGCACATGTGCTCATGTAAACATAAACATGATCACTAACATGTAAAGATAGAGGAACACACACAAGTGCACATGCAAGCACATATGCGCACAGACACAAGCAAACTCATGCTCAAACACCCACATTAACACACACACAAACATGTAGACGAACACACAAGCACACACAGTCACAAAGACATGCACAAGCATGTGCACACACACAGTTGCACTCGTACACACAAGAACATGCACATGCACATGCACACACACACATATACCTATGCACTCACAAAGAAACATGCAAAAGTACATGAAGACATGTGTACACAAATAATTGTGCACACACACAAAAACACAAATGCATACACATACGAATAATAACACATACACAAACATACATGCATGCACTCACATGGATAAACACACATGCTCTCTTGCACACATGCATGCACACACATGTGTACACATACACTCACATGCACATGTACACACACACACATACCTGCACACACTTATGCCCATGCACACACACACAATCACAATTGCATACACACAAATGCATACATACACTTATACATACACAAACAAACAGACATGTAAACACACATGTACGCACACATATGTGCTTACATCAAAGCACACAGACACACTTGTGTATGCATATATACACACACAATACGCACAAAATATATAAACACACACAAATGCATACAAATACAAGCATGCACACACATAAATATGCACAAGCACACACACATATGCATATATATGTGCACACACACACACCCCTATACACATACACATAGGGTGAAGCACAAACACACCTATGCACAAGCACATGCATGTAGACACAATAATACCGAGACACAAACACATCCACACCTACAAACACATACCCACTCCCACATAGTCATGCGCAAACGAGAACATGTGAAAAACAAAAATACAAACCCACAAAAACCTCGATGCATAAATGCTCACACATGCACACACATACATACATACAAACTCCCACACAAACACACGTATAGACACATACACACAAGTGTACATGCACACACACCTATAGTGACACACGTGCACCTATGTACACATGCATTTGTACATATACACACATAGGCACACATAACCACACACACACAAAACTACTCACACACAAAATTGCACCCACACGAACACATGCACCCATACATGCACACGTGCAAGCACACGTGCATGCACATAGAAAGAGACACACATGAACACTTGTACATGCATATGCACACACACACACACACAATCACACATAGACATGAATACACATAGAGAGACACACATGCATACACACACACACAAGTACTTGCATGCACAAGCACAAACTTTCATGCACAAGAGCTCATATGCACACAGGTGAAGACAAACACAATCCTATGTGCACACATGCACACACGAACACACATGTAGTCATACACACACAAACACTAACAGTAACACGAAAACACAAACTTTCTCACACATGTAAAAGAAAAAATGCACATACAAGAATAGACACACAAACACATGACCATGCACACAAATGTAAACACACATTCATACACATGCACACATAAACGCACTCTCTCTCTCTCACACACACACATGAACACACTCAAATGCATATAGACACACATGCACCCACATAGACACATACACACACATACACATGGACATCTATACACAATCACACACATTAACATGCATATACACATACACACACATGCACATATACACATATGCACATATGCACATGCACACATGCAAACATACATGCATGCACACACACGAACACGTGCACATGCACACATGAAAGCATGGAGACATGCACACCCAAACTTGCATGCACAAGCATGCAAACATGAACAAACACATGCACATACACACACACACCAACATTTGCATGCAACACGTGCAAATGTACACATGAATGCATGCACATATGCACAACTCACATACTTGATCAAGCACACACGCAAAAATACACATGCAAATAGAAGCACACACATACACACATACATATGCATGCACACAAGCACATACACCTATACACACACATAAGCATATACATACACACACATGAAGACATGCACATGAGCACACATATACATAAAAAAATAAAAAAGAAACCCACACACACCCACACATTCACACATATGTGATCACATGTACACACATATGCACATGCACAAAAGCGCACTCATGCATGGATGCACTCACAAACACACACACATATGCACACACATGCATAGCACACACATATACAAATGGCTGTAGTCATACACACATGCACATATGCATAGGCACAAACCACACACACATGTTCACAAACATGCACAGACACGCATGTATGCATGTACATGCATGCATGCATGAACACACCCACACACATAGAAACATGCACACACACACACACACACGCAAGTACACATGAACACATGTAAACAAACACAAGCATACCCACATGTGTAGGTACACATGCACACACGAACACACACATGCTTACATGCATACACAAAGCAAAACATAAACACACATGCACAAGTACAAGAACCTACACTAGTGCACATGTACATCAAAACACACACACATACACAAGAACATATAGACAAACACATGCACCCACACACACCCACACACACCCAGACATGCACACTACCACACATATGCACACTGGTGTGCATGATCACTCATACACATGAACATAAGCATTCTTATACACACACACATATGCACACTACCATACATATGCACACAAGCATGCATGATCATTCGTACACTTGAACTTTAATATGCACATACACACACACATGCAAAAACATAGATACACTCACTCACATAAACACACACACACACACATGCTCATGCACACTCCTTCTCACATCAATACCTACACTACTCAAGCATGCATCCACACACATACATAGTAGCACACATGCATGCTAACATGTAGACACATACACATACATGCATGCTAAAAATATATGCATGCACATATACAATAGCACTCACTCACACACAAAAACCCATCCACATACCCGTGTGTGGACATGTTGCACATGCCTGTATGCATAGACTCATGCCCTTATTCACATATTGGCAGACACACACATGTAGACACAAGCTTGTGTACAGCAACACATACACTAACACACACACACAATCACATACACACTCATGAACACATGAACATACACAAAAGCATGCTTGCACACACATAAAAAACACAAGAACAAAATCACACACACATACACACACCTGCATAATCATAATCATACACACACAGGCACACAAACACACACATGTGCACACATGCTTTGACATCACACACATACACTAGCTTATACACTTAACCACATGCATCCACCAATAAAACACACATATGTACACACAAAGACATGCCCGCACAAAATAACGTTTACATGCTCACACATACACATAAACAAGCATACATTAACATGTGCACACTCACACACAAGCACACACATATACAATCACGTACACATAAGTGAGCACACATGCATATGCATACAACGATTTACACACACACTCACACTCATGCATGCACATGCATTCATACCCAAACATAGATAGAGACATGCACAGACAAACACACACATGCATGCATGTGCGTATACACCCAAACCCACTTGCACTCACATGCACATACACACACTCATGTAGAAAAATATAAGTGTGCACACATGCATACACACAAGCTTGCGAATAGCCACACATACACACATGCACACACATATAACTTCATGGATGCACACAAGCATGGATGCATGTAGCTACACACGCACATGCACACATACAAAAATAAATTCATTCACATACACCCATGCACACACACTTACATACACACACAACCATGCACACACACAAGCAAACAAACACACATAGACAAACATGATACACATATGCATACTTACACACACACACACACACACCTGTATCAATGCACAAACATGCACCAACACTTGCACACACAAGAAGATACATGCATATAAACACGGATGAATAAACACATATACTCACTTTCACATGTATGCACACATGCACACACATAAGCACACTCTTGCACACACACCCACACATACACACACACACACACACGTGTAGACACATATACAAAAGCATAAGCAGACACACACACACACACTCACTCCCAGATATTCACAAGAAAATACACATGCACACACACGTGCAAACTGACACATGGGCATGTGTACATAGGTGCATGCACATAGACATGGAAACGTGTGCAAACACACACACACAAATGCACACACATACACTCGAACACACTAAATCACTCATGTACACATACACGTACATACATGCTCTCACACATGGCCACCCATGCTCACATACACACACACACACATACACACATACACACTTGAACAAACAAGCGCTCACACACACACACAAGCCCACACACACACAAAAATGCTTGTGTGCACACATACACAAGTGTAAAAACACATGCACACATTCAAAAACATGCATACATACACACCAACACATATAACTCATCCACTCATTAACACACAGACAAACATAAACACAAAAACAAACACATTAACTTACATGTACGCACAAACAAGAACATGTAAACGAGCACACACACAGACATGTGCATGATGCACATGCATACATATGCAAATATCCACAAATATCAACAGATACACATTAGCATAAACACATAAGAATATGCATGCACACACACACACACACATACATATAGACTTTAACACACACAAACACACATCAACACATGCACGTATGCACATGAACACTAATCCTTACACAAATGCACACATAAACATTTTGCATGTGCACACACACAAGTAGACATATGCACACATGCACACACGTGCACACAAGCACATACACACATGTGCACACATATCCACACACAAAATAGGCATGCACTCATACACACAAATGCACACACAAACATGACTATGTGCATGCACACATACATGTTATGTGTACACACACATGCAATTACACACACTCATGCACTCGCACACAAACACTTACTCAACCCACACGCATATATACTTGTCTCATAAGCACACACAGATACATGCATGCATATGCTCATGTACACACTCACACATATTTATAAGTGCACTCTGCCTCCTCCACACACACTTAAAAACTCACATGCACATGCACACACACTTACAAAACTCATTCATGGTGATGCACACACACATACATACATATGCACAAATACAAATACATGTCATCACACACATAGAGAGACATAGTTGTACATGCACAATAACACACACATAGACATGCACACACATGCACACATAAGTAGACATATTTAAACAAAAACACAGGCATACTTGAACAAATGAACACACATATGGACACACATACATATGCACACATCCAATCACACATGCATACACATGTACACAAAGGCACATATATGAATATGCATGCATATGTGTGCATATACATATGCTTAAAAACACACAACACACACCCATGTTCAGACACATGGACACACAAAAACAAACATACACCTACACATGCATAACACAACCATGCACATATTTATGCATATGCACATGCATGCAGAGACACATGCAAGCATGAACACATAGATGCATCCACAAATACCCATATACACACATGTGCATGTGTGCACACACACCGACACACTCACCCACACACATGTGCATGTATTCACTCAGATACACACATGTGCATGCATGCACACAATAATGTAAAAATATACACACAAATACACACACACACGCCAAAAAATGTCCTCACAAATGCACATACACACATGTACACACATGCTTGTGTGCACAAACATACACATGACATGCATGCAATCATACACCCATGTACACACATGCACATATGCATGTAAAATGACACATGCACACATGATTTTACAGACACACTATCACACACACCCACATAAGAAAATGTGCACACATGTACAATCATACACAAGCACTTATGCAAACATACAATCACATGCAAGCATTCACACATAGGCATGCACATACACACATGGACACATGTACTCTCTCACACACACCCACACACATGCATACTACAGATTTGTTACACACTTGCACACACATAAATACTCATACACACGCACATAAACACACAAGCACCCACAAGCACACACAAACACACACACACACACGTAAACACATGCATGCATAAGTAACAATGCACACCCAGACACACATGCATGCACCCATGTACTTGAATGTGTACACTTAAGAACACATGCATGCACTCACACAAATAGACATGCATAAATAGATACACATGCACACACACACAAACAAACATGCACAACCCATACATACACACATGTGCACACATACATGCACATATGCATACAGAAAGGTGCACATTCACACACATAAGCAAACAAACAAAAACATGCACACAAACACGAACAAGTACATGCAAACACATGCACTTGCAAACACTTGCACATACACACACACTTACATCCATGCTCACACACACATGCAAATGTGCACAGACCCACATGAAGACAACAACACATGTACATCTAAACGACCATGCACACTAATGAACACACATAAGCGCAAACATACATGAACATATGCACACATGTGCACATGCACATACACAGAAATGAATGTAGTGGCACACGTCCACACACACACACACACGTAAACACACATGGATGCATGCATACACACTCCGACACACTTGCGAACACAAACATGCACATACAAATATGCATACACATGCACATACCCATCCATGCAAACATACAAATACACACGCACACACACACTTGCACACAGACATGTATGAAAACTCATACATGCATGCACACCCATGCACAAACATGCTTTCAAGAACATGCACATACACTGACATTAACACCCACACATAATTACACAAACACACTCATGTAAAAAAAATAGGCACATGTACATAGAGACACACACATATGTACACACATGCACATAGACATGCACATATAGATACACACAGGAACAAAAACACATATGCACATATGTTTACTCACACAAACATATGAATGCACTATCATACACACACGCCTGCACTCAAAGGTGCATACACAAGAATGCACTCATAGAAAGGCGAAATGAACATTTGCATGCATACACTCCAACACACACATAGGTTTGCATGTACATAAACATAGACACACATGCTTTAACATAGGTAGACATAAGTGCACACTCACATAGAGACATAGACACCCTTGTAAACATGAACATACTCACACACATGCACAAACACACACATAAAAAACACACACCCACACAGATGCATATGAAAATACACACTCCTGGCACCCACACACGTACATGCATACACATATGTACACAAATACACATAGCCACACATGGAAAAACAAGCACACACATAAGCAAGCATACATGCATTTATGCATACACACATGCATATACAAACAAGCACACATTCACACATGCTTGCATGTACACAAACATATGCACATGGACACACACAAAAACACATGCACGCACACATATGCACAAGCACATGCACATACACCTGCCCATGCACACAAACACATATGCATCACCCACAGATGCAAATCTACACATATGCACTTAAGCACACACACATGCATATGCACACAAGGACACATGTAGGTAAAAGCATAAATTCACACAAACAAATGCAAGTACGCACATTTTTATACAAGTGCCCATGCATGCACAAACAAAACTTTTTATGCACGTGTTGATGACCACACAAACACATAAGCACCTGCACATGAACACATACACATGCACACAAACACGCATGCAAGCATAAGAACATGCACTAAAAAACACACACACACATGCACACATAAGAACAAAGTTTCACATGCTCGAACACACACATATGTACTCATATACAACCAACTCATGCACACACACAAATAGAAACAAATGCATACATGTATGCAAACACATGCACGTGCACACATACACATGCACATGTGCCCACATAAGTGCATGCACAAACAAAAACATGCATATATACAAGCATGCCAGTTGTAACCATAGTCTGACACACATAAGCAAAACTTCATGAATAGAGACATGAGTGCACACATGCACACATACATGCTCAATCACATACATCTACATGCACTAGCACATGTGACACACACATATACACCTTTACACAAAGATGTGCTAGCATGTATGCACACATGCCCATGTATAGACAAGCACTCACGCACACATTCACACATGCACACATACATATACGTTAACATCGCCACACATGAACACACACATATAGTCACACACAATCACACAAATACACACACATATATGGGGTTGCACACACATGCACACACATGCATGTA
This sequence comes from Vanilla planifolia, assembly GCA_023846275.1. Classification (NCBI taxonomy): domain Eukaryota; kingdom Viridiplantae; phylum Streptophyta; class Magnoliopsida; order Asparagales; family Orchidaceae; genus Vanilla; species Vanilla planifolia. The sequence goes on from JAIUJO010000037.1 coordinate 2,767,339, forward strand.
CTTACATACCTATAGACACATCTCGAGACACTCACAAACACAGATGCACAAACACACAAACCTATACAAATGCACACACATATAAGCATACACATGCATATAGGCACACACATGCATGTCTACAAATATACACACGTACACAAATGTATGCACACAACTTTTCACACACACGCATGCACATAGACACACACTAACAGACACACAAACATACACATAAGTAAAAACACATGAGCACAAACACATGCATACACACATGCAAAATCACACACACAGCCACACATATGCTTGCATATGTATGTTGAAAACACGAATATGTACACTCGTGTGCATGCATAGAGATACACACATAAGCACACACATGCAAGCATGCACACATATATACACACAAATGCACACACATGCACACACACAGACAGACACACACACAGACACAGACACAAACACACTCAGTCACACAAATAAATACACACACCCACCTACACACACACACAAACTTATAGCCATGAAGACACACATGCTTATGATTACATGCACACATGTACTTATGCTTGCACCCACACACATATGCACACATACATATACATGCTCACACATACACATTCATAAACACCTACACACACACACAACCACACATACATACACTCGCACACACTTGCACAAGCTCACATGCATGCCCACATATGTACACACACACATGAACATGAACACAAAAATACACACAAATGCACACATAAATTATGTAGACACACATGCACATGGACAATTGTAAACACAAATGCACATACACAAGCAAACACTTACACATCTAAACTCACATTCATCCATATGCACACACATGCATGCTTAAACATGCACACACATGCTTGCACATACACACATGCTCGATGTTAAACATGCATGGAAACAAAAATACTTATGCAATGGCACTCAAATGTACACACACGCACAGTCGTGCATGTATAGGAATGCATGCAGACATATGTGCACGTACACATGCAAACATGTTAATACATATGCAAATGTGTATACATGCACACAAGAGCACACATACACACACTTGCACTCACACACACCCCACACACACAAACATAGATGCACACACACACACATGCATTACCTGCATACAAACTCACGCATGCAACAACAAACAAATATATAATCATGCATTCACACATCAACACATGCACATACACAAACACATAGAGATAAGCACATAGGCTTAGGCACACACACACACATAAGCATGCACATGCCTGCACACAATCACCCACAAACATACGTACATGGGCACTTACAAGTAGACATACACATGTACACACAAATATGAATACACACACACATATGTACAAACCCACACATGGGTGCACATGCACACACATGCACAAACAGAAGCACACATGTATGTACAGACACATGTGCACACACACACGTACATACATGTAAATACAAACACAAAAAACACACAAACTCACATACACATATGTGAGTGCTTATACACATACAGCCACACATAAATGCCCAAGCATGTGCACACAAACATGCATACGTGAACACATATTGACCCAAACACACCCACATATACTAATGCACACATGCTCTTTTGCACTCATATATGCACACAAATGCACACACACACAAATATATGCATGAGTGCATGCATACACACACAGATACACACACATACAGGCACATGGATGCATGTGCACATACATAAATTCACATACATGTACACATATGCATATGCATAGTCACACATACACTTGAGGACACACATGCACACATTTGCACCCCCACACACACAATGCATTTACACACATAGGAAAATTCTTATACATACATGCACACAAACACACACACACACATGCACACACTTGCACAAGAGTGTGCACACATGTGTTCACAAACGCACACACATATGTATATACACACAAATAGTAACTCACATATGCACACACGAGCACACAAACACACACAAGCATGTACATATGCACACACATAGGAAGACACACTCGTGTATGCTCCCACATCCACACACATGTGTGTGTACACAAACACACCCACACTAATGTTCACACACACAAACACCCACACCCTCACACATGTTTGTGCTTGCACAAACACATATATGCACCCACACAAACAGACACCACCTAGAGACCCAACTCTTAAATACACACAAACATAAGAATGCACATTTATGTAAATATGCACACAAAAAGACACTCATACACAAGAACAAACACATGCATGCACACACACACACACGCATCCACAAATATATACACTTATGCACACACACACATGCATGGACACTTGTGCATGTGCACCCATGAACATGTGTGCACATGCACAACCACACATGAACATATGCACATAAACACAAAAGCATGCACAAAGTGTCATGCACACACAAAGACATATGCATACAGACATAGCACACACGAATGCATACACACAACCACACATGCATGCACAACACACACACATATGGACAAAAAGATGCAAATGCAAAATCACACACATGCACATACTCACACACTCACACACACACCCAAATGCATATGCACAAACATGCACATGCACTTATGAGCACAAGCACATGCACTTACACACATGCACACATAGGTGTAGACATAGACATGCACACATAGGTGCACACACATGCTCGCACACACACATTCATACACACATAAACAAAGGCACATGCGCATACACACACACACACACACAAAGAGACACACATGTGCATGCACTCACAAAGCACACATGTTTGTAGTCATCCACATGAATAGACATATACAGGCACATATATACACATAGCATGTGCTGACCCACATGTATGTATGTGCACACCCACATGTATGAATGCACAAACACAACCACACACACCAACAGACATGAATGCACATGCAATAAATAAATGAATGCAAGCCAGTACACACACATTCAAGTACACATGCAAACATACATGCAAACACAGGCACACACACTCACACACACATGTAAAACTACATGCACATGCACAAAAGCATGTACATCCACAGCCACACCCACACTCGTTAAATACATGCCAATACACATACACAAATGTGCCAATACACATACATAGGCACACACATGTGCTAATACATATACACAAATGCATGCATATATGTACTCACACATCTACAAACACTCTTGCCCATGCATGTATGCACACAAACATGCACACACATGCAAACACATAAACAAAACCACACACACATTGACACACATGCCCACATGCACATGCACTCATCCACATGCACAAACGCACACACATACACTCATGCACATGCACATACACACACACACATGCATACATGCACATGCACCCACATGCATGCACATATAGACACATGTGCATACATAACCACATGTATGCACACATGCCCTCAGGCACACACACAAACATGCATACACACACATGTTCATATGCAATTTCATCCGCATACACATGTTTGCAAATCAAAACACACACTCATGTGCACATGAATGCACTCAAATACTTACATGCACACACATAGGCACACACACTTGTACACGCACATGCATACTCATAGAAAAGAATGCACAAACACAGACATGCACATATGCACTAATGTACACACATACATAAGTAGAAGTAGACACACACCCAAATGCACACACATGCATGTGCATGTATACATACATGAACCTAAATGTACATACTTGCACAAGCACACACACATGTACATAAAAAAAACACACACAGAGAAGCATGCACACATGCACGCATTCACATTCATGCACATGTGCATGCACACACATACACACAGCGACACACTTGCACATGCACACAAATACTTGCACATGCACCCAACCACAGACATAAGCACACACACATACGTGCTCACATGCACACACACACACATGCATATTCACCACATGAACAGAAGCAAACATGCATACAGACATGCACACTCATATGCACACCCACTCACATATGCACACATTCACACACACACCCACATGTGAACACACACACACAAATAGAAACACATGCACATGCACACATATACAAGAATGCATGCAAAAACATGCACATGTGCACACAAACCCACACACATCTACACAATTAAGCACACACTCACCCACACAAGCACTTTTATCCATAAGCCCATAAACAAAAGTACACACTAGCATGCACATACATAGACACATATGCATGCACAAGCATACACTCACAAAAACACTCAAACATGTACATAGACATGCACACTTACATGCACACACACTCACACAGACACAGAAGCACAAGCTTATGCACATGCATAAATATGCACACATGCACATGCAAATGTGCATACACACTCATGCATAAGCACATGCATAGAGACACACACATGCACACATACACAAACAACAAAGTATACACACACACACACACATCATTGTACATGTGAATGCATTCACCCACACATAGGTAGACACAAAGAGATACACAATTGCACACAAAATCACACACATCCCTAAAGAAAAACACACATATAACCATGCACCCACACACACATGGTCACACTTGCATACACATACACACACACATGCATGCATGTATATATGCTCATGCATGCTGATATATATATATATATATATATATATATATATATATATATATATATATATATATATATATATGTAGGCATGCACATGCACACACACACACAATCACACACACACACACATGCAAACACTAGTGCACAAACACACGCACACACACACACTCCAAAGCACAGATGCACATAGGTATGAACAAACACACTTGTAAACATATCCACACTCACACACACAAACACGCAGACACACATACACATATGTTGCACGAACATACAAACACCCAAAAATAAGCACACACAGATAAACACAAGTGCAACACGTACATGTAGACATGCACACACGTACATTCAAAAACACACACATTTACACTCATGGGCACACATGCACTTGTGTGGAACATGCATGCAAACACACACACACATAGGAACATGCACAATAACACACATGCATCTACACATAAGCAAAAAAACATACTTGCAAACACATATAAGCATACATGCATGTGCACATGGAAACACTTGCAAATAATGAGACATATGCACATGAATACACAAACACATAAGGACACACACGTGCATGCATGCATACACTTGAATGCAGATGCACATGAGCACACACTCATACACATATGCACACAGACACACACACAAAAACACTCACACACATGCACAAGAATGCATGTACACACACACATATGTGTACTCATACCTATATGCACACACCCACATACACTTGTATGCATAGACAAAAGCACACAAACACTTGCACACACACATGCATACCCACAAACTCATATATGCACACATACACATGCATGCACACACACACATGCATGACACGCACACCCTCACATTCACTCATGCATACACATATGCACTGACAAGCCCACAGGCTGCACAAACACCCATACACATATGCACACACACACAAACACACACACTCAAAAAAGCATACACTTACATGCACAAGTACATTCATGTACATTTCTGCACATGCACATGCATAGGAATACACATTAACATGTGAACATGTTCACACATATACCCATATACACATGCATATACACATAATTGCATACAAGCACACATGCACAAGTGCATAACCAAAACACATAGGCACACAAATGTATGCATGCATGCACCCTCATATAGATACATGCCATGCATGCATCCACATTCTCACATCCACATCCAGAATCTCATATACCCTCACACATAACAAGCAAACACCACACACATACATAAGCAAACATGTGAATGCCCATACATACACACACACATCTCTGTGTGTGAACACGCATGCATTCATACAAGCACATAGTCATATGCACCAACACATATGCATTCGCATGCATGAATGCTTGCACACATGCACAAATCCATACATAGATAGGAACACATAAACACATAAGTATACACACACACACACACACCTAGACCCACATGCACACACACTTATGCACATAATCACATTCATATGAACACATAAATAAACACATAGACACATACATGCTCATACTCATAATGCACAGAAAGGTACACACATGCACACAAGCAAATGCATGCACATGTAAATGCACATTCACACAAATGTACATGCACATGAAAATTCAAATGCACACACCTACAAATGCTCACATAGAAATGCACATACACATACATACACTTAGATGCATGCACACAGACACACACAAGTGGATATGTACACACATAAACACGTAGATACATAAATAGGCTCATACACATACACATATACATATGCACATATGCCCACATTGCAAGCATGCACACACCCACATGCACACAAATAATTGTATGCACATAGACACACACACATACAAACAAATTCACACAAACATAAACACTCACACTTGGATGCACAAACATGGTTAAACACACCCAGTTACATGAACATGTGTAGCCATGCAGACATATGAATCCCTAAACATATACACATGCACACACATAGATGAGCATGCCTAAGCATATACACATGCACAAACAAACAAGAGCACAAATATGCAAACACACATACACACAGACGTATGTACTTGCACGTTCACACACACAAGCACACACATGCACACAAACATGTAATGCGATTACAAATGCACTCTCATGCACTAACACATACGCACACACACACATGCATACATAGATAAACTGTCACTCAGACACACATACTCACACATACACACAAGTTGAATGACATAGATGCTCATACATGCACATGCTCACTTGCACACACAAGCACACATTTGCATGGACATGTACACACTTGCACATATACAAGCACACACACACACCCACACAAACAAATGCATAAATAGACACACATGAACATGCATAAGCACACATATGCATACACATAAATCTACATAAGCACACACACATAAATACACTTACAAGCATGCAAACAAACATGCTCATATGCATTCACACACACAAATGCACACATGCATACATGCTCATGTCACACACAAGCACGAATGTGCAAACACACAAACATACATGTAAAAGCATGCACACACACTTCCATATACCCAACACAGGCATGGACATGTACACACACACACAAACATTAGTACTAACAAACAAAATGTATGGACATGCACACATACACACATGTGTGAATGTAGACACATGGACATACTATGCACGTGCACACATACACATATGTACACACACGTAGACATAAGGACACACTCACACACACACATGCACACACACATGCACGTGTGCATGCAAACACATCCACTAAGGCACACACATGCTCCCACATGCACGTACACACACATACACATGCACATGTACATGCACACAAACACACCTACACACTCATACCAACACATGCACACACATGTATACCCACATGCACTCACACGAATAAGCCAAGGCACACACACAATCATTCATACACATAGAAACAAGCACATATGCATGTGCAAACATATCCATACATGTAGAAACATACCCATACATATGGAAACACACACATGCACACCCATGTAGACACACATGAAGGCACACATGCATTGCAATCACGTATACAAACACATATGTATACGCACAAAAACATACATTCACACATAGAAAATCACTCATGCCTACACAAACTTGCATATACACTTACCATGCACACACACATGCATACCTACACATATGCACACTTAGATACATGTAGAAATAATCATTAAGATAAACACAAACACAAACACAGACACATATGCATAAGCACATGTACACACACACATGCTCACACATATGCACACACACATGTGTAAAAAAAATACACATGCACACACACACACATGCACACTCCCACATATATAAACATGCACATGGATGCACACATGTGTGCACTTTCATACATGTATATGTGTGCATGTACAGACATGCAAACATGCACACATGCACATATGCACTCATGCACACATGCACGCATGCAAGCACACACCATAAAAAATACAACCCCATACACACTCATGCACAAACACACTTGCTCGCATGCACATACACACATAAGACCATATATACACATGTGAACACACACACACACACACTTACATGCTTACACACATGCACATGCATGTAGACACATAACTATACATAGATGTATACACACATATATGCTTAGCCACACATACACAAGCATTCACACACCCACTCTCATGCATCCGTACCCATAAACATGCATGCACACTCACACACATTAGAACATCCATGCACATTCACATGCACACAAACGAACACATACAAGCATAAACACACACACATACACAAACATACAGACACATTCACACACATGCACACACCCACACACACATATGTAGAACCCACACACATGTGTGCAAACATATGCAAATATACACACACACATTCACACACATCTACTAACACATGCATACATGTACACACACAAATATTAACACAGACACATGGAAATGAACAAGCACACACGTATGCACCCATGCATAGGCAGGGACACATGCATGCAACCACACACACACAATCATACATATGCATACATATACACACACACATGCAAACACACATGCACACATGCATGCACAAGCACACACACACAAAAACATGCACAACACACACGCACACAAATTTGCACACAAACATGCACACTTATGCATTGGCTCACACCTACACAAAAACATGCACACATACACAAATGCACCCACACACAGACATGCATAAGTGCACATACACAAATAAATAAAGGCACACACAAGTGCATAAACAAACACAAACACACATAGACACATGTGTGCACATGCATGCACACACTTACGCATACACAAACATATAACCACACTCACACATGTAGACAATTGAGTGTACACACATATTTAGTTACATAAGAACACAAAACACACGTGCACACACACACACACACACATAATCACTAATAAAAGTAAAAGTGCACACATATGCACACAAATGCACATACACACATACATAATCACACAAGCACATGCATGCATATGCAAACATGCATATCCACACAAACAAACACATGCATGCACTCACATACTTGACACATATGCACACACATACATACATGCACACTTGTATGCACTCATACTCATAAGTAGATGCTCACACCCACACACACTCACACACACACATGGACATGCACCCATACACACCCATGCATGCACACACACACACATGTGCACACGCACACATGTGTGCATACACATTGACACATGCATGCACACACACATGCATGTGTGAATTTATGTGCTCATAAACACACACACACATGAACACACACATGCACATGCATAGATGCTCACAGACACTCACACACATAAGTATACACAAGCACGCACACACACACACACACACACACACATATATATATAAAAATGCACACATGCATTTGTACATCCACACCCATAAAAACCCACATAGACACTTACACTTACACGTGGACATGCACACACATGTACATATAGAGATAAGAACTATTTGATATACATATGTGCATAGACACACCATGCACACACACACACACACTCATGAACATGCACACACACATATACATGCATATATATGCACATGCACACACAAATACACCTAGGCTCACATGTGTATACACATAAATAAAAGCATGCATTGAAACCCCTTGCACACACATAAACATGCTCTAACACATACATGCATAGACACACAAGCATATACATGATCATGCACACACATGCAAGTACACATGCACATGCACACAAAGATACATACACACACACAGACATGCAAATACACATGCACACACACACATGAGCATACGTGCATACAAATGCACACATACACATGCACACATGCATGTACACTTGTACACATATGCATGTTTACACATGCACATGCACATGCACACTTGCACCCACATATACACATGTGGGAGCATAGACACATGTAGAGACACTCAAGTTGCACACACAACCACACACACATATAGAAGCACACACGAACACTCACACTTGCACTCACCCAAACACGCACGTGCACATGTGCATCCATACACAAATGCCTATACACTTGCACATATAATTGCATGCTCACACACACACATACTCCCCAAAACACACAACCATGTACACACACACACAAAGAGATGCACGAATGCATGTTCACACACAAGAAAACTATGAACACATGCACACACACACACACACATATATACACATACATATACATGACACGTGCACACACACATATGTATAGCTACACATATAGATGGATAAACAAACACACACACACATACATATATACATTGACACACACACACCAGTATTGAAACACACATGCACATGCACACGTACTTGCCCAGACACAAACGTGCTCACACATATGCATACAAAGACAACCAAGTATACAAACATGCACATGTGCACACACAAATAGACACACTCACACACAAACCCATTGCCACACATGCACACTCTCACACATAGCACACACATGTCCATGCATGTACACAAAAACATACACACACATACATATGCAAACACACATCTACAAACATGCACACACACACATGAATCACGTGGACAAGCACACTTGCGCACACTGATACACATGCACAAGCACACACATACACACAATAACACACACATGCACACACACCTATAGACACCCAAACAAACATACACCAAAACACACACAGATACACACATAAAAGCACATGCATACAAATGTAAACACACACACACCAACAAAAACATGCACAAGTACATGCATGAATGAACATACACGTAAATACCAAAAAAATGAATGCACACACACACACACACACACTCATACACATGCTCACACACACACATGCAAACATGCACAGATGGACATGTAGAAACACACATGTAGACACACACATAAGCATGACCACGCATACACTTACACACCCACATGCACACATATATACAAACACACACAATGACACATGTACACATGCACATATAAGTGCACATGAAGACAAACTTGCATAGACATACACATGTGCATAAACACGTACACCCACCCACACACACTGATGCACACACCCACACACTCACACTCATGCACACACAAAAATGCACATACACACACATGCTTACACTTGTACATGCACATGGACACAAACATGTATATGCATACACACTCATGCACAAGTGCAAGATTTTGCAAACATGCACACACATGCACCCATGCAAACACGCATACAAGCACACACACTTGAACACCCTTATGCAAAATAACACATAAATATGTGTACCTATGTGCACATGCACATGTATAAACAAACACACACACACACCTACAAACATATGCATGCATGCACCCAATGTCTACACACATGCACACATATATAAGCATATACACACACATGCATATGCAAGCACACATGCATACATATGCACACATGCATCCAAGAAAACATGCATATGTGTGGGCACATATGCACACATGCATGCACGTACAAACATGCACACATGTGCAACCACAAAAACACTCTTGCATAAACACACACACATGCACATGCACACAATGCACTCATAAAAAAGCGCACACACTTATGTAGACATGCCCAAGCACATATACACATGCACAAGCATGCACATGCAAGCACAAGTACATTCATGTAAACAAACACACACTTACATACACATGTATACATTTACACACATGTACACAAACATATACACATACTCAAGTATATACATGCACATGCACACACACACACACACACACTCATATACACATAAGAACATAGCTACACATAGACAAACACATGCAAGCACACACACAAACATATGTTTGTACACATAGAGCTAAATATGTGTATGCACATAGTGACACCCAACTGCAGACCTATACACATACACATAACCACACACATGCACACACAAGAACCAACAAACATACACATGCACATGCAAGCACATCAAAACATGAGCACATGCATAAACACACCCAAGCACAAACACACACACATGAAAACATGCATACACTCATGCACATAATTATGCACACACATGCAGGCACATGCACACACCTAGGCACACACACTCACACACATACACATATGTGCGCACACACACACATGGATGCACAACACACACGCTACATAAAAATACATGCGCAAACACGCACACATGAACACAAGAACATGCATGCTTGTGCATACAAGCATGCATACTCTCATGCATGCAAGTAAGCATATACACACCCACAAACATACATGCAAACATGTACACACATAAACACCCACACAAACATGCACACAAAGATACCTTCATACACAAACACACATGCACATACACAACCACACATACTCATGCTTATGTACACACATACATACACTTGCACATAAAAACACACACAAACAAAACCACACATGCAGAATAACTTCCACACACATAAACACACAAGAACATGCACATGCATGCACACACACAAGCAAGCATGCACACACACATACACAATGCAACCACATTTATAGATAAACACATGCATATATGAACATATAGACAGACACACATATGTAGAAAAATACATACGCACATGCATATACACATGCACAGATGTCACACCCACATACACATGCCCATACACATACACATACTCTCTTACACACACATAAACAATCACACACACCCCCACATGCATCCACACTCACAATCACAAGAAAAAACTTGTGCATGCATATGCACAAACTCACTCACACATTAACACATGCATGCATGAATAGAAGGATAACCCACACATATAGACACATATACACATACACATACACACACACAGGGCACAAAGACACGCATGCATAAATGCACACACGTGTGCACACACAATCACACACACAAAGTGCACACCCATACACACATGCACATGCACACTCATAAGTGTACATACATGCACACACAAAAGCATACATAGACTTGCTCATGTACACACACACACACACACAAACATGCATGTGCACACACAAACACAATCATGCATGCACAAAAATAGTCTTGTTCACACATACATGTAGATACACACATGCACATGCACATCCACACATAAGCACATAGGCACACCTATACACCAACATAAATACACACACATGCATGCACATGCACACACACACACACATTAACCATCATTGAAACACATGCATATACATATGCTAGCAAACACTTGCATATGCACACATACATACACATGCATACACACACACACACACATACACAAGTATGAACATGCACAAACACACATGTGCACACACAAACATGCATGCACAAATGCACACAAGTCAATGCTTACCCACAAACATGCAAGTGAACGCACATGCACACGGACATGCACAAGCACACACAAATGTATAAACACACATACACATATAGACAAACATGCACACACTTGCATACACACTTGCACATAAATAGACACATGCATAGATACATGCATATATATATATAAAGACGCACACCTATGCACCCACAGACAAAAATTGTTTTGTATGCGTACACACATGAACCCATAACTCCTAACACATATAGAAACAAGCATACATGCATGCACACGCACACAAAAATGCACAAACACACATGTTCACACACTCACACCCACAGGTAAACATACACATGCACATAGCCACACACTGACCCCACACCCATGGAAGTAACCATACACCTACACATAGATGGACCCATAAACACGCATGTGCAAACTTGCACACACACACATAAATGCATGAGCACACACATATGCACACCTACACACACAAGCACACACACAGAGACAGACATGCAAACATATATACACGCATGTACAAAATTACACACACACGTAGGCACATGTACACATATAGGGAAGATGTACACACACATATACATACATATATGCACACACACACACATATGGTTACACAACACACAAAACTGCATAAAACTACATGCACAAACACACACACACACATGAACACAAGCACATGCATGCATGCACACAGAAGCATACACACAAACACATAGACACATGCACATGCATAGTTACATACATCCACACCGACACACACTCATTCCCATGCACACACATATAAACAAATAATATTGTGCATGCACAATCACACTAATGCACACAAACAGACATGCACATGCATGCATGAGCATGCATGCATGCGCACACAACACAAATGAACAACCACATGCATAGGTAAACACATGCACGTCTGCACACGTAGACAGACAGACAAACACACACACAAGTGAAAAAACACATATACACCTACACGTACAAACACACATGTGCAAACACACACATGCACATGCACACACTCTCTCTCTCACACACAGACAACCACATGCACACACCCAAGCTTACATACACCCCCACACCCACATGCATGCTTGCATGCTAACGTGTACACACATATTCATAAATAGATATGCACACATGCACACACATGTGAATCCATGTATACAAATGCATAAGCATAGACACACATGCAAATACCCACATGCACATGCCCAAGAAAATACACACACTTGTATTGAGTCATATGCACATGCAAAGACACACACATGGACATGCATAGGCACACACAGACAAGCACACACACATGCACACACACACACACACACTCATGCACACATACATGCACGAACACATGTGCACAAACACATACACATGCATAGGAATGCACACATGCACACACATAAAAATAAAAAACACACAGTTGCACTATCACATGCATGCATCCTAAAATAAACACACACACATACACTCACCCAACACACATGCACACACATGCTCATATGCATGCATAAAAGCATAAGCAAACATACAGACACACACATACACACAAGTGCACACACACAAATGCACAAACATAAAGATGCATGCACACGCACACAATACACATGCATGCATGTGTAGATACACTCATGCATATTCACACACATGTACACAGACACTCACATAAACAAACATGTACATAAATGCATAGACACATGGGCACACAAACTAGCACACATGTAGGCACACACTAAAAAGCACATACAAGTGCACACAGAGTCACACATATACATGCTAGTAAACACTGGCACATATAGGCATATGCTTGCACATAGACACACATGTAAACACACATGCACTTGACCATGCACACACACCCCCACAAATCACACATATAGACACATAAATACACAAACACATGTACATAAACACTCACACATTGTTACATACACATATGCCCATGCACACATACATGCATTATAGGTTGGAAACACACACATAACAATGCACACACACACACATGCACAAATATAGACATGCACAAGCACACATACAAATTGACACAACTATATACACATGCATAGATGCATGTACACATGCACACACACACATGTGCAAATGCATACACACACCCATGTGCACATGCATACAAACTCATGCACATGCACACACAAACACACACAAGCATGCCCATATGCACAGGCACACAAGAACTCATATGAACACAAATAGATAAAAGAACATACGCATTTATTTATGTAGACACATACTTACACAAACACGTGCATATGCACACACACATATATACATATGAATACACGCACACACTCATGCATACACACACTTGCATGAATGCGAACACACAAACATGCACACATGCACACACACACACACACGTAGACACATGTACACACACACACATGCACATGCACACACACATTCACTAGAAAACACATGCACATGAGCACAAGCACACACTCATGAACAAATACAAAATGTGCCTATGTTCAATCCACCCACATCTATACATGCAATAATGCACTCACATGTGCATGGACACACACACATAAATACCAACACATACACACACACACATGCACATACACACACATGCATGAACATGCACATACACATAAATGCATGAACATGCACATATATCAATTCTATATGCATGCACAAATACACACATACAAAAACATGCACATGCATGCAAACGCACATGTACACACACTCATGTGTAAAATAACATAAACACACATGCACACACACATGCACATTTGTGCACACACTTGCATAAAGAAATGCATTAACACAAGCACACATGCACACACATTGAGACATGCACACATGCATGTATACAAAAACATGCACATGGATGTTGCTGTGTTTACACACACATGTACACAGACAGAAGCACACACTTTGACACACCCATACACATGAGCGTACACATGCATGCATGCACACACACAAATACACATGCATGAATGAACACACAAACATGCACACAAACCCACACATAGACATCATAACACACACTCACACATGGATGAATGAGCACTTTCACAAACACACATATACACTCATGGACATATGTATAGATAAAAAGACACACATACACACAAGCACATTCACAATCATTCACATAGATCATCACCACAGATCCATATACACATGCTTTCACGCACATAGACACAACCATACATAGACACACAAATACAAATGTACACATGCACATGGATGCATACACACACATGCATACACATGCATGCGAATGCACACACATGCATACACACATACCCAAACACTTAGACATATATAAAATTGCATGAATAGACATATGTATGCACAAACATGTGCATCCACACACACACATGCACATGAACAAGCACACACAAATGCACATGCACACACACATATGGATGTATACATGTAAACATACATGCACACTCATTCATTTACACTCATACATATGCATGCAAACACACGCCCACATCCACACACACACACACACACAAAGAGACACACACACACACACATGTACGCACAAGTGCACTCATACACACCCATGCACATGCACAATCACATGTACACAACACATTCATGTATCCATGCAAACAAACACCCACATCAACACAAACATGTCCACACACACAAAGAGACACACACAAATGTATGCACAAGTGCACTCATACAACCATGAACATACACATCACATGTACATAAACACATGCATGTACCCATACATAAATACTAATGTAGACATGCATGCTCATGCATATGCACACACATGCACATGCACCTACATACACATGCCTATGAACATGTAAGCATAAACACATGCATAGATTCACATGCACACATGAAAGCACATACACAAATGCCCACATAAACAAATGCACACACACACATACATGCATGACCCACACATGTGCACATTTATATGTATGCACACAAACTAACATGCACCCATGCACACTCAAGAACGCACTCATGGTGCACACCCAAAAACATGCACACAAGGATGCATTGATAACCACACACATGCATAAGCACCATACAAATGGGCAAGCATGTGTACACATACACACATAAGCCCACACATAGATATATGTACATACAAACAAACACAAGCACCCACAAAAACATACACACACATAAACACACGTGTGGATGCACACACATAGACACACATGCACAAATAGGAAGATGCAGGCACACATAAGAGCGAATGTACACACACATAAAGAAGTATGCACACATACACACATACATGTAAAGACACATACACACACATACACAAACACTAACACACACACACAAAAAAATGTACATGCAAGCACATATAAATGCATAGACACCTAAACACCCAAGCATGCAAAGACTTGCCCTTGAGTACACACATTCATACACACACACACACACACACACACTCATGCATACACATACCTCCACACATGCATATACACAACACACACATACACATCCATAGGCACACACACATATAACCCATGCAGACACATGCTTGTACACATGCAAATATGCACACACACAAACACACACGTGCACGCACATACACACATGCACACATACATAGACATATGCATAATGACACATACACCAAAGCAAACACTGAGCCACATGAAATCACAAGCACACATGCATGCACGCACACATATGAACACCACACACTCACATGCAAAGAAACTCATATACACAAACACACATATGCATGTGCACATAAACATACACAAACAGACACATGCACACACTCACACAAACACACATGCACGTATATGCAAGCATAGATGCTTGCACTTGTACTAGCACACCCACATGCAAATAAACACAGACAAACATATGCACACACATATATATAGATTCATACATTAATACACACACCCATAAACACATGCACAAACACAAGCACACACACATGAACATCATTACACACACACACATTCATAATCAACATGTACACACACCCACAAACATGCACACATAGGATCCCAAAGGCACACAAATGCATACATACATGCATGTACACACACAAAACCACATACATACACATTCCTATGTACATATATACACATGCATAAATACACATGCACACACCCATGGATGTATAAGTACATGCATGCATGCACACATGCACGTATGCACACATGTACACACACACACACACATGAGTACACACAATCACACACATGCATATACACAAACACATATGCTCATGAACAAATGCACAAATACATGCATACAAACACACAAGCACAAGCTCTCACAAACACAAATATGCACATACAAACACACAATATCACACATGCATAGATGCACACACGCATGCTCTCATTTGAGTAATAACTAATACACTCACATGCTTACACATGCATGAAACACTAGCATAGCACACACACACATGCGCGGATGCATACACGTAGAGCTGTATGCATACCACACACACATTTACTAGCACACTATGTCATATACGCATGCAAATGCATATGCACACTCACATGCACAAGCATATATACACACATGTGCACACACACACACACACACACAAGCTTGCATACACACCCATGAGAACACACATGCACTTACACCCACATAGGTACACACACACACACACGAACACAAAGAAATGCACACATCCACACACAAAGGAACACAAACAAATAAACATGCACATGCACACACATAGATACAAGCATATACATGCACTCACATGCATACACATGCATATACAATTGTGCACACGCTCACTCACACACATGTGGAGACACAGAAACATGTACAGAAACAAAAAGACATACACATATGGACACATACATACACGCACAGGCACACACACACACTTGTATGCACACAAATGCACACACATAAACATACACACACATACATACATACACATACACTTATACACATGCACAAAGCACAGGCTCATGTAGACATGAATGCATGCACACACACCCATATACAGACACAGACATAGGTGTGCACACCTATATACATACACAAATGCACAAACACACACACATGTTTGCACATGCACACTTGCAGAAGCACTCACACACACACAAACAAATTTTTACATACACACACATGCATACTTGTACATGTATAGCCACATAGACACATGGATTTGCACTTTCACATATGCACACACACAGACATGCATGCACATGCACATACTTGCACATGCGTAGGAACTAACACATGTAGACATGCACATGCTTGCACACTTAGACACTTGTATGAAGAATTAGGCATGCACACACATGTACACTCATGCACAAACACATATGCATACACATGTGCACATGCATGCACACCCATATTCACACTTGTACACATGCAAACACACACACAATCACATACAAACACATACACACACTCACACAGGCACAAACACATGCACGTCGATGAACTAACATGCACAAGCTCACAAACACACAAGTGCCTGCACATTTAGACATACACAAATTAGAGCACTTACACACACTCATGTGTATACACATGCACAAACACATGAACTTATGCACACACAACATTTATACATGATTGTAAAAATGCACTCATACACAAACATGAACATGCACACTTGCACACACATGATCACACGCACATGTGCCCACACATAGTCACATGCATGCACACACATACACACATACATGAAAACAAGCCCACACTTGCACACAAGCATGCACACATAAGCACACACCCGCACACACACATACATGCATGCATGCACACACAAACATGCATGCACGAAAACCCATATGCAAACACAAATACTCATGTGTGTACACCAATGAATGCATAAACACACACACATAGGCACATGCAAGCACATGTGCCCATGTAGGAACACACAGATGCACACTAACACACATGCTCAAACACATGTGCACTCACATGCACACATATGATCACTCAAGCACACACATAGACACGCTCATGCACACATGCACATGCACACACACACACATACACATGCATATAGAATCACATATGTGCACAAAGACACACTAACATGCACACACACACACACACAAATACACATGCACACACATGTATGCATACACATGTATGCATACACATGCACATATGCTTGTATAAATGCACAAACATACACAAATGCATGCACACCAGTATACACACACTCATGCATGCACATACACATGCACAGAAAATGTACACACCCATATAAACAAAGGCATGAACATGCAAACATACACATTTGCATGAGTACACACATACAAGCACACACATAGCATGCATGCATCATATGTACATATGCTTGCTCCACATGCACAAGCACACACATGTACACACACACATATGCCCACATGAAAAATCACACACATGCACACACACACACACACACACACACACACTCTCATGAACACACACATACACACAAGCATACATGAACTTGTGTGCACACAAATGCATACACACAAACACACGCACCATGTACTAACACACACACACACAAGTATACATGTGCACACATATCGACATGCATAGACACATATATGCACAAACACAGACCTCTACACACTTTCATAAACATGTATGTGTACACTCACACACATCCATGTACATGTACATGCTCAAGCCTATACACATGCACACACACACACACACAGATACACATGCATGCACACATGCACAAGCACATAGACACACACATGTATACATTATGAAGCATTTAACAACAAAGACATGCACACATACACACATATATACATTAACAAGTACACTTATACACATGCATATGCACATAAAATAATCACACATATAAGCACAAACACCCATGCATACAAACATATATGCACACACACACACACACACACATGCACAAGCTCACACAGCCACATAACAACATCCACACATGCACACACTTATGCATGCACAATACACACAAACACGTACACTCACATATAGAAGCATGCAGATGCACACACACACATGCATAAGCACACATGCTCACAATCATATTAAAATAATATTTTTTTCTTTTATTTATCTTATTTTAATTTTATTATCTATTTACTTAATATTAATATAATACTTTTATTATTTTTTTTTATTTTTTTGTATTTTATAGTAATTCCAAAAGAGGGTCAAACAAAGGAAAATAATTGATATTTGGTTATCTTGACAAGCTCTATCTAATTAAATATTCACATCTATATTTTAAAATATTTTATTTTGAGGGTTTTGGAAGTAATATGTACATTTAAATATTTGACTAAGATATTAATTAAGAATGTTACACTTGATCTACTTTGCATCTTAGAAATATAACTTTCCCTTATAATTTATCTTCTTCTAATTTTTTACCTCATTTGATTAAAATAAAACGTAACGCTAAATCTAATCTTGTGTGTCCTTTGCATCGGATTGGTCTAGTTGTATTTCATTGCTTCAATTTGAGACATCTCACCTTTAACATATATTTTCTTAATATTATTGTAAGAATTCGTTATTATTTTTGCTTATTGACATTGGTATTTTGCTAAATTTTGAATGAGGTCTAGAAAAGATGATATAAATATCATTGGACTCCTTTGAAGCAGTTATACTCAATCAAATACTTTTTTGAATAGCTTTAAATATTTTTATTTTCTAACATTTCGACATGTTTTATGAGACATTTTAATTTGTACCATATCTGATGATTGAGGATGTTACACTTGATCTCTTATGTACTTATAATAAAATTTACTATATAATTTATCATATTTTTTCAAATTTTTTTTCATTGGTGATATTTCCTTAAATGTCTCCTCATGTCATGTTTATAATGCTTTGATTTTTTATATATGTTACTTCAATTTATCACATTTGAACTTTAATATATTTTTATTTAATGTTCTAAAAATAATTTGTTATTATTTTTATTTATTTAATTTGGTAATTTACTATAATTTTAAACAACATTCTTTCAAGACAATATTACACTTGATGGGCTTTATCCAATATTGGTATGTTTTATGAGACATTTTAAATTGTATTTGATTTGATGATAACGGATAGTACACTTGATCTCCTCATTATCTTATAATATAAATTTCATATATAATTTATCTCATATATTTAAAGTTTTCACTTTTAACTTAGTTATATTACATATTTTTTTTATCTTTGTTTAAGCTTTATAATTTATTTTTATAATATTAAAAATTACTTATTATTTGACTATTATTATTTAATTTTGTAATTTGTAATAATTCTAAAAAAATCTAATTCAGACAAAACCTTAATTTGGACTCATCTAAGTGAGTTTAACTCATTAAATATTTATTTTATTTTTATGATTTTTGGTTATTTTGTAAGACTTTTTTAATCTGTATCTTATTTAATGATGGAGGATGTTACACTCGATCTCCACAGTATTTTCTTAATATAACTTTTTATCATAATAAATCTCATTTCCTAAAATTTTGCTCTTTTATTTAGTTATATTAAAGTGTAAATCTAAATGTCAACTAGTATGAACTTTATATCGTTTCGATTTTGTTACATTGTATTGTTTCAATATATCAATTAGCTTTAATACATATTTATTAATAGTAACATACTAATGTTTTATATTATTTATACTTAATTATTATATTATTCCATTATAATTTGAAATGAGGTCTAATCGAGATGAAACAAATGTTGTTTTAGTCTCAATGAGCCCTACGGAATAAATACGTGTTAAATATCTTAATAATTTAATTTTTTAAGGTTTTACACAATTTATGATAGATTGTAATTCACAACATATTTCACCATCGAGAATTTTACACCTAATGTTAGAATAGTAATTTATTATTATATATTATTATTTACTTCTTAATAATAGTAATTCTAAAGAATGTCTAATATAGATGAGAAGGATCATTAATCTCGATGAACTCTATCCAATTAAATGTTTATTTTTGCGCTTTAAATATTTTCTTTTCTATGATTTTAGCACATTTTATGAGTTAGTTCTATTCGTTCCTATTTTAATGAGTTTTTATGTCCCACTCATCTCCTTAGAATCTTGGAATGTAATGTTTTGATATAATTGTTTATAGTTCTACTAATATTTTTTTATGACTTCATTGTTTTACTTTGAAGCTTTAATTCTTATCTCATGTGAATTTACATCTTTTTATTTAAGTTATATTATATTGATTCAATTTGTCTCATTTCAACTTAAACAAATTATTATTTGTAATTCATAGTAGTTTTAAGTGAGGATTGAATTAGATGAAATAAACATCGTTGGACATTTCTCGAAGAGCTCTAAGAAATTAAATATTAATTTATTAACTTTTTAAATATTTTTTTTTGTTTTAGTATATATTTTTATCATTTATATTATTATTTGATAATCCAAGATGACATACTAGATCTCTTTAGTATCTTAGAATACAACTTTACCTTATAATTTATCTTACTATATATTTTTTATTAGATTTGGTTTTATTAGTGTGATACTTTACTTCTCTTCTTATGTGACTATTACATTAATTTGACTTTGTTATAAAGTATTACTTTAATTTATCTTATCCTTTTTTATTATATATTTATTAATATTAAAATATTATTTTGTTATTATTTACGGTTATTTACTTTCAATTCAAGTAATTACAAGGGTTGTCTAATAGAGATGAAACAAGCATCATTGAACTTCTCTTTATGATCACTATCAAATTAGATATTTATTTTCATATTCTAAATATTTTATTTTCTAAGATTTTGGCTAGTTTTAAAAATTAGTTTATTTTGTACCTAATTTGATGATTGATGATGTTACACTCATCCTTGTAGAATCTCAAAATGAAAATTTCTTGTATAATTTTTCTCATTTTTACAAAAATTGTTTTACTTTGATTTGATTATTTTACTTTGAAGCTCTAATTGTCCTCTTATGTGAACCTTACATCTATTTATTTTGGTTATATTAAATTATTTCGATTTATCTCATTTTAGCTTCCATAAATATTTAATTATTATTAAAACAATTGTGGTTGGACTCATCGTAAAGAGTCCCATCCATTTAAATATTAAATAATACATTTTGAAATATTTTGTTTGTGATTTTAATGTATTTTGCTAGATAATTTGATTAATACATGATTTGATGATTAAAGATGTTTTCCTAATCTCATTAGTGTCTTTGAATATAATTTTTTATAAAAATTATCTTATTTCATCAACTTTTTTCTTTGATATATATATATATATATATATATATATATATATATATATATATATATATATATATATATATATATTATCTATGTATATATTATAAAGAAGCTTTAATTCTCTCCTTGTGTGATTTTTATATTACTTTGATTTCATTATATTACATTGCTTGATTTTATTTGACATTATGCTTTAAGATATATTTTTTATTAAAAATAAATAAAACAATTTATAATTATTATTTATTTATTTTTGTTAATTATAGTAATTCGAAAAAAAGTTTGAGCTAGACAAAACAAATATCATGAAACTCATGTCGTCTATCTTAGTCAATTATATAGTCATTTACATATTTTTAAATATTTTACTTTTTTGGGGTTTTGCACACTTTATGAGACATTTAGATTTATACATAGCTTGACAACCGTAGATGTCATAATCGATCTCCTTAGAATCTTGGAATGCCTCGTTCAAGTTTCTTCAAATATTTCGTAATAATTTAGTTATATTATTACATAATAACAAATCTCCTCTCATGAAACCTTTATATTACTTTTATTTTTCTTTTATTACATTACATCAATTTTTCTCATTTTAGTTGTCATATATAATAACTTAATAATAATAGTAAAAATTATTATTATTTATGGCTATTTATTTTAGTAATGCATAGTAATTTCAATTGAGGTTCAATCAAGGTGAGGCAAAAATAGTTGAACTCCTCTTGAGGAGATCTATGTAATTAAAAATTCATTTTGAAATTTTTACATGCTTTACTTTTCATTACTTTGGAGGATTTTATGAAACATTTCGATTTGTGCTTGACTTGACAATTAATGTTATTACTCAATATCCTTTTTGTAACTTAGAATATACTTTTATTGGACAACTTATCTCATTTATTTAAGTTTTTTATGTTCATTTTGTAATATTACTTTGTAAATAAAAATCTCATCTCATGTGGCCCTTACATAGCTTTGATTTGGTTATAATACATAGCTTCCGTTTATTTAAATCAAGCATTAATATATATATATATATATATATATATATATATATATATATATATATATATATATATATATATATATATATATATATATTTACTTAATATTATTATTTAAGAATATTTTCTTTGGTAATTCATCATCGAGATAAAACAAGAGTTACTGGACTCATCTCATTGACCACTACGCAACTAAATATTTATTTTTATATTTAAAATACATGGTAATGGCATGTTTTATAAGGTATTTTGATCTGTGTTTTACTTGATGATAGAGGAGGTACTCTTGATCTTTTTAGTATCATGGAATGCAACTTTTCTATCAAATATATCTAAATTCTTCATTTTTTTATTTAGTTAGGTTACTATAAAACTCTAAATCTTTTATTGTGTGACCTCTATTCCACTTTTATTTTGGTATGTTATATTGCTTTAATTTATCAAATTTAAACTTTGATGTATATTTATTAAATTTAAAATGATGGTTTATTTTTATTTTTTCTTATTTACTTTGTAATTTTGTTGTAATTCCAAAAGAGGTTCCACTTAAACAAAATTAGAGCTATTGGACTTGTCTTGATGAGTTATATCGAATGGTACACTTTGATTTTTTCCTAATTTGATATTCACACAACCTATTTTTGATCTTCTTAATATATTGGAACATAGCTTTTTTATATAATTTATCTCATTTCTTTAAAGTTTTTGCTTTGATTTACTTATCATACTATTAAACTCTAATTCTCATTCTAAGTAACCTTTAAATCATTCAAATTTTATTATATTGTAATGAATCACCTTATCTCATTTTAGGTTTAATATATATATATATATATATATATATATATATATATATATATATATATATTATTAAAAGAATTATTTGTTATTGCTTATTCAAATTTACTATTAATTTGTAATATTTACAAATGATGTTATATCAAGATTAAACTAAGCTCTTTCAATTAGGCTTGATAAGCTCTATCCAATTAAATATTATTTTTTTTAATATTTTTTAATATTTTATTTTTTATGATTTTTGCAAGCTTCACAAAAAAGGTTTAATTTTTACATAACTAGATAATTAAGAATGGTACAGTTGATCTCAGCACCTTGGAGTTCTAATTCATATATAATTTCTCATTTATTAAAATATTTGATTATGATGTAGATATATTACTATGGAACTCTAAATCTTTTCTTATGTGACTTGTATGTCACTTCGAATCAGTTATATTATATTATTTCAATTTATCTAATTTTTATTTTAATATTCTTTTAATTAATATAATAATAATAATTTATTATTATTTAAGCCTATTAAATTTGATAATTTTTAATAATTTTAAATTCATTTTGATTAAGATGAAATAAACATGACTAAATTGGTATGCATAAGCTCTATCTAATAAAAATTCCATTTGAAATTTTTACATGAATTATTTTTATGACATTAGCTTGTTTAATGAGACATTTTGATTCTTATCTAATTTAATATTGAGGGATGATATACTCAATCTCTTTAGTATCTTAGAATGAAGATCTTCAGCATATTTGGAGAGTCAAATATTTTTCTTATATTTGGTTATATTATTATGAAACTCTAATTAACATGTCATATAAACATTACATTGCTTTAATTTAGTTGTATTATATTACTTTAATTTATCTCTTTTTAGCTTTAGTATAGATTTAATTAATATTAAAACAATAATTTACTATTATTTATGCTTATTTACATTGGTAATTCATAGTAATTCCAAATGATCAATGATTGAAACAAAACAAATGTTGCTTGGCTTGACTCTAAAAGCTTAAAAATATACATTTCTATATTTTTAAATATTTTGCTTTCTATGGTTTTAGCACACTTTGTAAGAGATTTTTATTTGTCTTTGATTTAATGATTGAGGATGATATTGTTCATTTCTTTAATATCTTATAATATAACTTTCTCTTATAATTTATCATATTTCTTTAATTTCTAATTTTATTTTGTCACATCATAACCCCTAAACAACATCTAGTGTGATAATTATAACACCTTAATTTACTTATACTTCAATGTTTTAATTTGCCTCATTTTAGTTTCAATATATTCTTTATTAATATTAAAATAATAGTTCAATATTATTTATACCAATTTACTTTTGTAAATTAAGATAATTTCAAATGAGGTATAATCATGACAAAACAAATGTCATTGAACTAGTCTCAACAAGCTTTATCCAATTAAATATTCATTTATATATTTCTTAAAATATTTTATTTTATTTTTTCTACTTACTTTTGGAGATATTTTGATTTGTACTAGATTTGATTATTTAGATTGTTTCACGTATTCTCCTTAGTGTCTTAAAATATGCCTTCTCATGAAATTTCTCTCATTTCTTGAAACTTCTCATTTTTATTTTGTTATATTACTATGTAACTCTAAATCTTCTATTATATAGCTTTCACATAGCTTTGATTTTGTTATTTTATATTGTTTCAATTTTTCTTATTTTATCTTTGATATATATAATTTTTAATATTAAAAAAATAATTTGTTATTATTTATTTTGTTAACTCATGGAAATCCCAAACGAGATCTGATTGGGACAAAATAAAGGTTTTTGGACTTATCTATGCTTGGTCTAACAAGTAAATCTGTATTTCAAAACTTTTGAACATTTTTTTTGATAATATTGTCATGTTTAATGAGATATTTTAATTTATAACTAATTTCATGATTGAGAATGTTACCCTTGATTTCCTTAGAATCATAGAATAAACCTTTAAAGTAATATTTATTTTGTTTATTTAATCATTTTCCATTGATTTAATTAGATTACAACGAAACTCTAATTCTCTTAAAGATGAATTTTGCATCACTTCTATTTAGTTATACTATATTACTTCATTTTTTTATCTTGCTTAAGCTTTAATATATATATATATATATTTTATATTTTATTAATAATTTATTATTTTTTATGCCTTTCAATTTGGTAATTTATAGTAATTACAAAGGAGTTCTAATTTAAACAAATTAGATATTGTTGGACTCTTCTCGATAAATATTTATTTTAATATTTTAAAATATTTTTTTGTTATCTTATTAGTCTTTATGAGTTATCTCAATTGATTACAAATTTTTTTAACGTTGATATCACACTCAAATTTTTTAAAGTCATGGAATGAAAGTTTCTTATACAATTTAGCTCATTTCTCAATTAATTTATTTTCATTTTATTATATTTCTTTGAAACTAAAAATCTCCCTATATGTGAATTTCAACTTATTTACTTTACGTAGATTTATTATTATTGATACTTTTTTATGATAATTCATTATAATTCTAAATATGTTCCATTTAAGAAACAAATGTGATTAGACTCATTTGAATGAGCTCTATCTAATTAAATATTTATTTTCATATTTTTTAGCTTTTTATTTTCCCTTTTTGTGACATACTTTATGTGTGATTTAGAATAGTACCTGATTTAATGATTGCAGATATCCAACTCAATCTACTTAATATCTTTGAGTGCAACTCTCATAAAGAATTGATCTTAGTTGTTCAACATTTTCTCTATGACTTGGTTATATTACTATGAATCTCTAATTCACTTCTTGTGTGACCTTTACATAACCTTTATTTTATTATATAATATTGCTTAAAATTATCTTATTTATGCTTTAATGTTCTTTTACTTAATATTAAATTAAACTTTTGTTATTATTTATGCTTATTTAATTTTGTAATTCATAATAATTCATAGTAAGATTTGATCAAGATAAAATAAACTTTGTTAGACTACTTAATGAGCTCTAACTAATTCAATATTACTTTTAATATTGGTAATATTTTTTTTTTATAAATTTGGTGTACATTAGATACATTTTTATTTATATCTAACTTGATGGTACATTCATTCTCTTTAGCATTTTAGAATACAATTCTTAACTAACATTTGCATCATTTCTTCAACTATTTTTCTCATATTTGGATATATTACTACATAAATGTAAATGTTAGCTCTTATCACCTTTATATTGCTATGATTTGGTTATATATTACTTTGATTTAATTCACCTCATTTTATCTTTAATATTTATTTACTTAATATTAAAGGAATATCTTATTATTTTTATGCATATTTACTTTTGAATTTCATAGTAATTGAAACCTTATTCGATAAGGATGGGACAGATGTCATTGAAGACATCTTGATGAGTGCTATTAAATTTGATATCTAGTTTTATATTTTTTAATATTTTATTTTTT
The DNA here is from genome assembly GCA_023846275.1 of Vanilla planifolia. Classification (NCBI taxonomy): domain Eukaryota; kingdom Viridiplantae; phylum Streptophyta; class Magnoliopsida; order Asparagales; family Orchidaceae; genus Vanilla; species Vanilla planifolia. Next base: position 2,797,175 of record JAIUJO010000037.1, read on the forward strand.
TTATGATTTTGCATGCTTAATGATATTTTAATTCATACCTAATTTTTTTCAAAGATGTTACACTGGATATCCATAATAACTTGGAAATCAACTTTACTATATAATTTATCTCATTTCTTCAAATGTTTGATTTTGATTTGGTTTGACTGCTATTAAACTTTAACTCTCCTCTTGTATGACAATTTCTTACCTTTGATTTAGTTAGTTAAATTTTCAATATTTATCTCATTTTAGCTTCAATATATATTTATATCACCTAACTTTTTTGTCATATAATATTGCTTCAATTTACTTTTTTAGCTTTAATATTTATTTATTTAATATTAAAAATAATAGTTTAAGAATATTTATGTTTATTTATTTGCTAATTCAAAAAAATTCAAAATAAGGCCTAATTGAGACAAAACAGATATTATAGGATTCATCTTAATGACCTTTACGTAACTAAATATTAATATATAGATATACATTAAGTATTTTAATTTTTCTTATTTTGGGACATTTTTTTGGATATTTTGATTCATTTTATGTTTGATGAATGATCTATTATACTTGATCTCCTTAGTATCTTAGAATACAACTTCTTATAAATTTATCTTATTTCTTTAAAATCTTTGATTTTATTTGGATATATTACTATGTCATTATAAATCTATTATCATACAAACTATATGCATATTTGATTTTTTTTATATTATATTACTTCAAATTATAACATTTTAGCTTTCTTTTATTGCTTAAATAATAATTTATTACTATTTATTATTATTTATTTCATTAATTCATAATAATTCTAAATGTAGTCTGATCAAGATAAAACAAGTACTATTGGACTTGTTTTGAAGTGCTCTATTAATTAAATATTTATTTAAAAATTTCTAAATGTTTCTTTTTTTATTTTGTTATGCTTTACTAGATATTTCAATTCACACTTAATTTGATGATTGAGAATGTTATTGTCATTCTCTTTAGTATCTTTGAATAAATATTTCCCTCAAAATTTATCTCATTTATTTAAATATTTTTATTTTGATTTAGTTATATTGCTATGAAAGTCTAAATCACATATCATATATCTTTCACATCATTTCAATTTGGATATATCATGTTGCTTCAATTTATTTCATTTTAGCTTCAATATATATATATAATTTTTTATGCTTATTTATTTTGATAATTTGCATTAATTCAAAATAAGATGTAATTGAGATGAAGAAAACATCATTGGACTCAATTAAACAAGCTCTATCGATTTAAATATTCACTTCTGCACTTTTAAATATTTTAATTTTTATGATTTCAACAGGAATTATAGATCACTTCAATTTATTCTAGATTTGATTGTTGAAGATGTTACACTCAAACTTTTTAGTATATTGGTATGTGAGTTTCTCAAATAAGTTGTCTCTTTTTCAGATTTTTTTGCTTTGATTTGGTTATATGTTTTTGTCACTTTAACTCTCCCCTTATGTGACTTTTACATCACTTTAATTTTATAATATATCATTTCTTATATTTATCTTATTTCAATTTTAATGTATACTGAACATAATAATAGCAATTTATATTTTTAAGCTTATAATGATAATTCATAGTAATTTTAAATGTGGTTTGATAAAAAAAGAAACAAGTGTCATTGTGCTCTTCTCAACAAGCTCCATCAATTAAAAAAAATCCGTTTCCATAATTTTTTAATATTTATTTTTCCCTTGTTTTAGAATGCTTTGTGTGTATTTCAACATGTACTAGATTTAATGATCTTGTTTATTCAATTCGATCTCCTTAATATCCAAGAGTGTAATTTTCACATTCAAATTATCATATTTATTAAGCTATAATTCTCCTATTGTGCTACTTTTATAAAGCTTTTATTTTTTTATATTACATTACTTTAATTTATAACGTTTTAGCTTTAATATATATTTACTTAAATGTTCATTTTCATATTTTATTATATTTTATTTTTAGAATTTTGGTGTACTTTACGAGATATTTTGAATTGTAACTTTTTGCAAATTGAGGATGTTACACTTAATGTTCTTTTTATCATGAAAAGAACCTTTCTGGCATAATTTATCATATTACTTTATAGTTTTCACTTTGATTTGGTTATATTACTATGTAACAACAGTTTTCTCAACTGCGATAGTTATGTTGCTCTGATTTGGTTGTTGTATTTGCATTAATTTATCTCTTTTCAAAAGTAATATATATTTATTTAAAATTAAAATCATGATTTTTTATTATTTATGTTTAATTAATTTTGTCATTTGTAATAATTCTAAATGCTAATTTCTTAGTTTTCATCTTAAAAAGCTTTATCCAATTAAATAATAATTTTTATTATTTTAAATACTTTTTTAATGAGTTTGGTGTGTATTATGAGAAAGTTTGATTCTTATCTAATTTGATAATTGTGAATGTTACAATCAATCTCAATAGTAATATAAAATGTATCTTTTTATTATAATATATCTCATTTTATGAAGGTTTTTATTCTTTTTTGTATATATTATTCTATAAATTTAAATCCCTTATGCCGCTTCTTCGTCACTTTGATTTTATTAAATTACATTGCTATAATTTCCCTTATTTTAGCTTTAATATATATATATATATATATTTACTTATCATTGAAGTAATAATTTATTATTATTTATGAATATTAAATTTATTATTATGCAGTAATTCCAATCATGGTGTAGTCGAGACAAAAGTAACATTCTTGAACTTATGTCAATGAGCTCTTTATAATTAAATATTCACTTTTATATTTTTAAAAATTATATTTTTTGGTCTTTTGTCATTCTTAATAAGATATTTTTTGTACCTTCTTTGTCATTCAAGTATGTTGCAATCAATCTTTATAGTAATTTGAAGTTCAACCTTACAATACAATTTATCTTTTTTTTGAAATTGTTTATTTTAATTTGATTATTTTTCAATGTAACTCTAAATCTCTTTTCATGTGACAATTTCAACACTTGGAATTTGTTTATATTTCTTATATTTGTCACATTTTGGAATCAATATATATTTACTAAATATTAAATTTTTAATTTGTTATTATTTGTAATTATTTTCTAAGTAATACATAATAACTCTAATTGATGTCAAACTAAGACAAAAAAGTATTGTTGGATTGGACAAGTCATATTTAATTAAATACTTATTTTTATATTTCTAAATATTTTTTCTTAGGTTTTTAATACATTTAACTAATTATTTTAATTTGTACAAGATTTGATAATCAAGGATGTTACACTCAATCTCTTTAGAATCTTGAATGTAACTTTCATATATAAATTATCTTAATTCATTATTTTTTATTTTTATTTAGTTATATTAGTATGTAGGTCTAAATATCTTCTTGTTTGACATTCACATCTGTTTGAGTTTTTAAATAAATAGTTTTTAATTTATCTCATTTCAACTTCAATACATATTTACTTAATATTAAAATAATAATTTATTTTTTATGCTTATTTACTTTGATAATTCAAAATAATTCCAAATTAGGTCTAATCTATATGAAACAAATGTCATTTTAATCATGTTGATAAGTTCTATCTAATTTAAAATTTATTTTTATATTTAAAATATTTTATTTTCTAAGGTTTTAGTATAGAGTATAAGACATTTTATTTGTATCTTATTTACCGAGTAAGGATGTTACATGTCATCTACTATGTATCTTTGAATATAAGTTTCTCGTAAACTTTTTCTCATTTTTACAGATGTTATGCTTTGATTTCATTATTTTATTATGAAGCTCTAATTCTCCTCTCATGTGACCTTTGCATTACATGAATTTAGTAATAATGCATTACTTTAATTTATTTCATTTCAATTTTAATATCTATATAATTCATATTTAAATAATATTTTATTAATATTAATAATTATTTATTTGGTAAATCAAGCCAAACAAACATCCTTTGACTCATCTACACAAACTCTATAAATTAAATATTCATTTCTATATTATTAAATATTTTTTTTGGATTTTTTTCACCATTTATGAGATGTTTTTACTTCTAAATGATTTAATGATCGATGATGTTATAGTCATCCCCCCACTATCTTAGATTACCACTTCAACATATACTTTACCTAATTTTTCAAAATTATTTCTTTTATCTTGTTATATTTTATATAATTTTATATCTAATATATATTTACTTAATAAAAACATAAAATTTCATTAAGATTTAATCTTATTTTATTTGGTAATTCAGAGTAATTCCAAATGAGATCAAATTGAGACAAAACATACAATATTTATGTCATCCAAACATGCTTTACACAATTAAATTTTTTTAATCTTTTTAATAATTTTATTTTCTATAGCTTTGATACTCATTAACATATTTTAATTAGAATTTTATTTAACAATTAATGATGTTAGGCTTGATCTCGTTAACACCATTGAATGTAACTTTCTTATAGAATTTATCTCGTTTGTTCAAACAATATTTGCCTTGATTTGGCAATATTACTATGTAACTCTAGATCTGCTCTCTTGTTAGATTTATATTGCTTTGATTTGGTTATATTTAATTAATTCAATTCATCAACTTTTAGTTTTAATATTTTTTACTTAGTGTCAAAATAAAAAAGTGTTATTATTTATGTTTATTTATTTTGGTGATTTATATTTATTCCAAATGAGGTTAGATTGAGATAAAATAAACATCATTGGACTCATCTCAATAAGCTCTATTCAATTAAATATTTATTTATACAGTTTTAAATATTTTATATTCATTGGCATTGGCATGTAATATGAACCATTTTTAATTCATACTGGATTTTATGATAAAGGATATTATAGTCAATTTTCTTAACATCTATGAATGTAATGTTCCCATAAAATTTATCTCATTTTTTCAAAATTTTCAATATGATTTGGTATATTGCTACATAACTTTACATCTCCACTCAAATGACCCTCACATCACTTTGACTTGGATATATTATATTATTTTAATTTAACTTATTTTTTCTGAAATATATATTTACTCATATAAAAAATAAATTGTTATTATTCAAGCATATTTAATTTTGAGATTCATAGTAATTCAAAATGAGTTGTGATCAAGATGAAACAAATGTCAATGAACTCATCTTGATGAGCCCTATCTAATTTAATATTAATTTTTATATTTGTAAAAATTTCATTTTTTAGAGCTTTGCCATGTTTTATGAGATAGCTTGAGTCATATCTTTAATGAAACTTTTTTATACAATTTATCTTATTTCTTAAAATTTTTGCCTTGAACTTTGTTGTATCACTAAGTAACTCTATATATCCTCCCCTGTGACCATTATATCACTTTTATTTTGTTATATTACATTGCTTTTAATTTATACAATTTTAGTTTTATTATATATTTACTTAATATTAAAATAATAATTTCTTTGTACTTATGCTTATTCACTTTTGTAATTTATAGTAATTCTAAATTAGATCTTCTTAAGATGAAACAAATGTCATTTAACTAAACTTAATGAGCTTTATTTAATCAATTATTAATTTTTTGTTTTTAAAGATTTCATTTTATATTATTTTAGTGTACATTATGTAATATTTGAATTCATATAGAATTTGATGATCGATAATGTTATACCTAATCTCCTTAGTATCATAGATTGTGATTTTTTATATAATTTAATTCACTTCTTCAAATATCTTACTATGACTTACTTATGTTAATATAGGGTTCTAATTACCATTCCTTATAATCTTTATATCTTTTTCATTTGGGTGTATAATATTACTTCTATTTAACTTATTTTAGATATATTATATATTTACTTAATTTCAAAATATTATATTTTATTAATTTTTTTATTTATTTTAATAATTTACAGTAACTCAAAATAAGGTTTGATGAAGATGAAGTAAATATCATTAGCCTTATTTGATATGCACTATCTAATTAAATATTTATTTCAATATTTTTAAATATTTTATTATCTATCTATTTTTACTTTATATGATAATTCAATTTGGAGTTAACTTCATGATTATGGATGTTACACTTCAAGCTCTTTACTCTTTTATATAGAAACTTTCCTACATAATGTATCACATTTCATCAAAGTTTTTATTTTTATTTGTTTAGATTGCAATGTAATTCTAAATCTTGACTCATATTATCATTACATTGCTTTTATTTGGTAATATTACATTGCTCTAATTTACCTGATTTTACCTTTAACATATATTTACTTAATATTGTAATAATACAAATAAACTTTGTTGAACTTAACATGATGAGTTCTCCACCATTAAATATTAACATTTTTATTTTAATATTGTATTTTTTAATATATTATTTTATGTTATAAGAAACATTGATTCATACCTATATTGATGATTGAGAATGTTACACTCTATCTCCTTAGTTACATAGAGTGTAACTATGTAATTTATCTTATTTCTTCAAATTTTTTACTCACATAGGGTTATATTATAATATAACTTTAAATATTCTCTCAAGTGTCATTTGTAATGCTTTATTTGATTACATTAGCTTCCATTAATTTACTTCATTTTAGTTTTAATATAAATTTACTTCATACATAATAATAATTTTTATTATTTATTATAATTGAAATTGGTTATTCATAGTAATTCAAAATTAGGTTTGATTTAGATGAAGGAAATGTTGATGCACTATCTTGGACGTGCTTCAAAATGTTATATTTCAATTTTTTATATGTTTTTAATATTTTTCTAGTGTTTTAGTTTTTTTGAAATATATGTTTTTAATATTTTTATAGTGTTTAAGCTCATTTCTTCACATGTTTTATCTTGAATTGATTGTATTAATATGTAACTCTAAATCTCTACTCATGGGACCATTCTGTTTATTTGATTTTGTTATATTACATTACATCAATTTATCTTACTTCAACATTAATATATCTTCACATAACATTAATATGCTTATTTAATTTGATAATTCATGGTAATTTTGAATAATAGTTGGTCGAGATGAAAAAGGCATCGTTGGAACCAATGCAATGACCTCTATCCAAATTAATATTTGTATTCATATCTTTAATTTTTTTAGACTATTCGTATTTGTTATGAGGCATTTAATTCTTACTTGGTTATATAATCAAGAATGTTATAGTTGATCTCCTTAATAACTTGGACTAAAATTCTCCCATACAAGTTGCCTCATTTCTTTGAAAAATTTAGATGATTTTGTTTACATTGTTATGATGCTCAATTTCTCCTCTCGTGTAACCTTGACATCACTTTAATTTCTTTATATTACATTACTTATATTTAGCTCATTCCAAATCAGTTACATAATTAAATATTATTAAAATAATAATTTATTATCATTTAAGCTTGCTTAATTTAGTTGTTCAAAATAACTCAAAAGTTCTGATTGAGATGAAATATCTATCATCAAACTCGTTGCAATGAGTTTTATCAAATTAAAAATTTCTTTTTATATTTTTTAATTTTTAGTTTTCTTACTATTTCCATGTTTTAATAAACATTTATTATTTGTACCTAATTTAATGATTGAGAATATTAAAATCTATATTCTTATTGACATGAAATGTAGTTTTCCCATATTGTTTATCTAATTTTTTTAAATTTTTTTACTATGCTTTGTTTGTATTATGTTGCTTCAATTTATGTCATTTTTGGAATTAATATATATTTAGTAAAATGTAGAATAATTATTTATCTTTTTTGACTTTTTTAGCTTGTAATAATTTTAAACATCTAATAGAGGTTACTAATGTTTTTTGGATTCATATCATTAAGTTATATCAAATTATATATTTGTTATTATATTTTTGAAATATTTTATTTTTTAATATTTTTGTATGGTATATGAGGCATTTCATTTCATAAATGACATAGTTATTAAGGAATTGCACTCTTTTTATTTAATATCGTGTAATGCAAATTTTTGGTACAATATTTTACAATTTTTGACAATCTTTTTTTTTATTTTATTATATTATTATGTCACTCTAAATCTCCCCTTAAGTGACAATTAGACAGCTTTGATTGAGTTATATTATATTGCTTCAATTTATCACTTTTGTATTAAATATATATATTTGTATAATATTAAAAATTTATTTATCTTATGCTTCCTTACTTAATTAAGTAATTCTTAGTAATTTTGGACACTATCTTGTAGAGATGAAAAAAACATCATTAAAATGACCTCAAGGTGCTCCATCTAATTAAATATTCATTTGTTTATTTTTAAAAATGTTTTCAAGATTTTAGCTTGTTTTATAAGATATTTTGATTCACACATAATTGATTATTGAAAATGTCAATTTATTTAGTATCATAGAATAGAACCTTTTTTGATTAAGTATAAATATGGAATGATGAGTATGTGATATATATTTCTTAACAAGGTTAGACCGAGATTAAAGAAATGTCATTAGACTCATCAAGATGACTCTACCAAATTAAATATATATATATTTACATTATTAAAGATTTAATTTTCTAAGAATTTTGTATGCTTTATTAGGTATTTAAATTTACACATGATTTGGTGATCAAGAATATCATAGACAACCCCATTACATCTTGGAATGGTTCTTTTTAGCAAAATTTATCTCATTTCTTTAATTTTTTTCTATGATTTAGTTACATTATATTTCTTAAATTGTTTTACTTTTTTCTTTAATGTATAGTTAATTGATATAAAAAAGTAATCTATTATTACTTTTTATTTTTTTAGATTAAAAATTCTTAGTATATTGAATGAGGTTTGATGCAAATGAATAAAATATCATCGAACTCATCTAAATAAGCTATATCTAATTATTTATTTATTTTATATTTTTAAATATTTTGTTTTGTAATAGTTTAGCATGATTTATAAGATATTTTGATTCATGCCTTATTTAATAATTTAGTATATTACACAATATCTCTATTTTATTTTGGAATGCATATTTCTTATTTAGTTTATCTCATTTTTTTTTTCATATTTTTAGCCTAGAATTGGATATATTAAAATGTAACTCTAAGTCTCCTTTTTGACATTTACATGTATTTGATTTAGCTATAATATATTGTATCAATGTATCACATTTTAGGTTTAATAAATATTTACATAATATTAAAAATAATTATTCATATTATTTATGCTTAGTTCTTTTAATAATTTACCATAATTCTAAATGAGATTAGATTGAAATGAAACAAATATAATTGGACTAATATTGACAATCTCTATCTAATTAAATGTTCATTTGAATTTTAGTAGGTTTAACGAGATATTTTATTTTATACATGATATGATGATTAGGGATGTTGTGCTCAAACTCCATATTATAATGGAAAGGAAATTTCTAATATAATTTATGTTACATTTTCAAACTTTTTTCTTTGATTATGTTTTATTACTATGAAACTCTAAGTCTCCTCTCATGTTACCTTTTCAATCTTCTTAGTATCTTGGAATGTAACATTCTTATATGATTTATCATATTTATTCGAATGTTTTAGTTTGATTTGGTTATATCACTATTAAACTATAATTCTTCTAAAGTGTGACAATCAAATCACTATGATTTAGTTATATCATAATAATTTAATTTATTTTCCTTTTTTATAATACATTTACTTGAAGGAAAAACGATAATTTTTTATAATTTATGCTAATTTATTTTCTATAATTTGTAATATTTCCAAACGATGTCCAATCGAGATGAAGCAAATATTGATGGGCTTACCTTAACGAGCTCTATCCAATTAAATTTTCATTTTCATGTTTTAGAAACTTTATTTTCTAAAGTATGTGTATGCTTTATGTGACACTTGAATGGTACCTAATTTGATGATTATTGATGTTGCACTTGATCTCTTTAGTATCTAGTAATCCTGTTCCCATACACTTTACACGATTTCTTCAAATATTTTGTAATAATTTTTTATATAAATATGTAACTCTTAATCTCTTCTCATGTGACCATTAGATTGCTTTGATACAACTTTATTACATTAAATTAATTTATTTTTATTTTATCTTGCATGCATATTTGCATGATGTTGAAATAATAATATATAATGATTTATACTTATTTACTTTGGTAATTTATAGTAATTTTGCATTAGATTTGATCAAGACAAAACAAATATCATTAGAAACAAGTAAACCACCTCTACCTAAGAAAATATTAATTTTGATATTTTTAAATATTTTATTTCTAATATTTATCATGCTTCATGAGACATTTTGATTTGTAATTAATTTAATGATAATTTATTTTGCACTTGCACCCTTAGTATGTTGGAATTCAACCTTCTTGTATAAATTCTCTTTTTTTAAACCTTTTTGCTTTGATTTGGTCATATTACTACGAAATAATAGATCTTATTAACTGATACATTTGCATTGCTTTTATTTGGTTATATTACATTACATCAAATTATTTAAATTAAATACTTCAATTTATTTCTACTTAATATGAAAGTAAGAATTTATTATCATTTATGCTTATTTATTTTAATAATTTACCAAAATTTTAAATGAGGTTTGATAGAGGTGAAAAAATATCATCATAAATGTCTCAATGAGCTTTATACAATTGAGTATAAATTTTTGTATGTTTCAATATTTTTGTTCTAAACATTTTGCATGGTTTATGAGATATTTAATTTAAACTTGATTTGAAGGTCAAGAAATTTATGCTTGACCTCCTAAGTTACTTAGAATCCAACATTTGCATAAAAAGTATCTTATTCTTTGTAACATTTCACTTTAATTTACTTATATTAAAATGCTAACAAAATGCTCCTGTTGTTTAAGCTTAACATCCTTTTCATTAAGTTATATTATATTCCTTCAATTTATCTCATCTTAACTTTATTATATATTTACTAAAAATTGAAAATAACAATATATTTATTTTTATTGTTATTTAATTTGGAAACTCATTAATTCAAATCGTGGTTTGATTGAGTTCAATCAAGCTTCGTTGGTCTCATCTAGATGAATTTTATAAAATTAAATATTCATTTTTATATATTTAAATATTTTTTCTCTAGTTTTTTACACACTTTATGTGACATTTTGAATGGCACCGCATTTTTTGATTGAGGATGTTATACTTAATCTGTTTAGTATCTTGGACTACAGTGTTTCATTATAATTTATCACATTTCTTCGATTGGTTTGCTTTAATTTTATTTTATTATTGTGTAATTCTAAATCTTCTCTCGTATAATCTTTACATCCATTCAAATTAGTTATATTACATTTCTTTAATTTATCTAAGTTTTTCTTAAAAACATATTTACTTAATATTAAAAAAAGTAAATTTTTAATTTTTTGTGCTTATTCTTTTTGGTAATTCATTGTATTTCCAGTTTGATTAAAGATAAACAATTGTCATTAAAATCAACTTAGTTAGTCCAATTAAATTATATATTTATTTTTTCATTTTAAAATAGTTTTTTTAAGAGTTTAGAATTCTAAAAAATTCATTTTGATTCAAGAATGATTTATTAATAAAAGATGTCACACTCAATTTCCTTATTAACTTGGAATTAAAAAATTCTTATATAATTGATCTCATTCTTTTAAACTTTTCTTTTTGATCATGTTATTTTAGAACTAAACTATAATAATGCTCTATTGTGACCAACACATTACCTTAATTTTATTATATTACATTGCTTTTATTTATTATTTTAGCTTTGTATATATTTATTTAATATTAAAATGATAGTTAATATTATTTATTTTTATTTTATATGGTATTTCATAATAATTCTAAATGTGGTCCAATTGTAAAAAACAAATATAATTTAAATTGTCACTATGGGTTTTATCTAATTAAATTATTTTTTATATTTTTAAATATTTTTAATTTCTAGGGTTCTTTCATATTTTTGAGTCATTTTGATTCAAACCTAATTTCACGATCAAATATGCTATCACAATCTTTTTATTATCTTGAAATGGAATGTTTTATATAATTTATCTTATTTAATTAAACTTTTATCTTAAATTTCGTTATATCACAATAAAATACTAATCCTCTTAGCATATGAGGCAACATCATTTTAAAGTGGCATTATGGCATTACTTGAGTAATATAACAATTTATTATTATTTATGCATCTTTATTTTATTAATTCATGGTAATTCAAAATTGATCAAGATGATACAATATCGAAGGACACATCTAGATGAGCTCTATAAAATCAAATATTGATTTTTTATTTTTTAGATATTTAATATTTTAGATTTCTCCATGCTTTATGAGGCTTTTTTATTCACACTAGTTTGATGATAGATGATGCTCTACTAAATCTACTTTGTATCTTTGAATACAAATTTCTCGTATAATTTATCTAAGTTTTTCAATTTTTTTCTTTGATTTTGTTATATCTCTATGTGATTGTCACATACTTTGTTTCAAGGTATCAAATTTTATTTTAAATATATATTTACATAGTATTAATATAATAATTTAATATATTTATACTTATTTTGTCTGCATATGAATAAGGATTCCAAATGAGGTTTGATCATAATAAAGCAAAAGCAGCTTGAATCTTCTTGACAAGCTATGTAATTTTAAAAAATCTTATTTATGTTTATAAATATTTTATTTTCTATAGTTTTTGTATGTTTTATGAAAAATTTTAATTTATAACAAATTATATTTTCAAGAACGTTACACTTGATCTCACTAGTATTCTAGAATTCAACTTTATTATAAAGTTTTTCACATTTAATTCACTTCAATTTGGTAATATTTCTATAAAACTCTAATTCTTTTATTGTGTGGCCTTTATATTGCTTTGGTTTGATTATTTTATATTATTTCAATCATTTTAAAAATTTAATATTTCTTTACATAATACTTAAATACAAATTTGTTATTATTAAAGGTTCATTACTTTGGTAATTGAAAATAACCTCAAATGAGGTGTAGTTAAGTGAAAACAAATGTAATTAGACTCATCTCAAGTTATATTACATTAAATATTTATTTATTTTATTATTAAATGTTCTTTCTTAAATTTTGACATTCTTTATGAGAGATTTTGACATTCTTAAATGTAATTGCATAAATTATCTGATTTATCTTAATTTGATGACCCATAATACTACACTCGATCTCCTTAGTGTCTTGGAATGTATGTTTTCAATAAAAGTTATCACATATCTTTAAATGTTTTGTATTATTTTAGTTATATTACTTTGTAACTCTAAATCTCCTCATATGTGACATTTACATCCACCAATTGGGTTATATTATAGCACTTTAATTTATATCATTCAACATCAATACATATGTACATGATGTTAAAAAATAATTTATTATTACACATACTTATTTACTTTAGTAATTCACATTAATTACAAAGAAGTTAAAATTGATAGGAAAAATATCATTGGATTTATCTCGACAAATTCCATCCAAAAAAATATTTTTCTATTTTTAAATAAATTTTTTTAATGTTTTGGCATGCTTTATGAGAAATTTTTATTTGTATTTACTTTAATGAATGAGGATATTTTCCTCGATCTTCTTAGAATCTTAGAATGTAACATTGTCGTAAAATTTATCTCAGTTTTTTAAATTGTTTGCTCTGATTTGGTTTTATTATGTTTCTCAAATCTCATCTCATGTCCCCTTTACAACATTTTTATTTTATGGTATTACATTGCTTAAATTTATCTCATTTTAACCTTAATATATATATATATATATATATATATATATATATATATATATATATATATATATATATATTTATTTATTTATTTATTATTAAAAAATAATATTTTATTATTATTTATTCTTATTTAATTCGATAATTATAGTAGTTTGAAATGTGCCTGATAAAGACGAAAATAAATATTATTAAACTAATTTCAACAAGCTCTATCTAATTAAATATTTATTTTTATTTTTTTAAAAATTTAATTTTCAATGATAATTGAACACTTCACAAAATCTTTTGATTGATACGAGATTTAGTAATCGGGGATGCCACGTTCGATCAATTTATATGGCAAGAACTTTTATCATACATTTATCTCATTTCTTCTAATTATTTTTTAGATATATTACATTGATTCAACTGATCTAATTTTACCTTTAATATTATATTTACTTAAAAAAAAATAATAATTTATATTGTTTATTCTTCTTTTTCTTTTTTGAAATTTATATAAATTTTAAATAAGGTTAAATTGAGATGAAAAAACATTGTTGGACTCTTCTCAATCACTATAATCAAACTAAATATTTATTTTAATATTTTAAATTTCATTTTTATGGTTTTGGTGTGATTTGATTTGGTTATATCATTATGTAACAAAACGTTTCACTTGTGTGACCTTTGCAACATTTTGATTTAAACATTTATTCAAATTATCTCATTTCGATTTTATTATAAATTTATTTAATATTAAAATAAGTTTTTTATTATTTATTCTTATTTAGTTTAGAAAGTTTTAGTAATTCAAAAAAAATGTCTAATCCAGGTTAAAGAAATGTCATTGCCCTTTTTTGCACAAGTTTTATCTAATTAAATATTCTTTTTTATGTTATTAAAATATTTTATTTTTGAGCATTTTTTGCATCCTTTGGGAGACATTTCAATTTATACATTATTTGATAAATGAGGTTGTAACACTTGAACTTCTTAGTAAATTTAAATGCAACATTCAAAAATAATCTCTCTTTTATTCAATGTTTTTTTTTATTTTTTTAATATTTCTAAGAAATTATAATTCTCTCTCATGTCACTTTTACATTACTTTGATTTTTTAATTACATTATCTTTAATTTTTATTATTTTAATATTGATATATATATATTTACTTAATATTAAAATAATAATTCATTATTATTTAGCTTATTTAAGTTTTTTAAATTGTTGGAATTCCAAATGATGTTTGATTTAGACAAAACAAAAATCATTAGACACCTTGATCAGTTTTATTAAAGTAAAAATTAGCTTTTTAATTTTTAAATATTTATTTTTTTTATTTTTGGCACACTTTAAAAGTCCTTTTTAGTCATCCCTGATTGGCTGATTGAGAATGTTACACTCGATCAACATATTGTCTTGGAATGCAACTTTCTCATACAATTTATTGCCTTTTCATTTGAAATGAAACAGACATAGTTGGACTCATCTTAATGAGCCCTATTTAATTAAGATACTATGATATACTTCTTTTTATAATTTGAAATATTTTATTTTATAAAATTTTTGGTAGCTTCATAAGGGATTTATATTTGTACTTGATTTGATGATCAGGAATATTACACTCAATTATCTTAGTACCTTAGAATTTAACTTTCCTTTATAATTTATGTCATTTCTTTAATTTTTTCTTTAAATTGGATGTATTAGTATGTGATAAGAAATCTTTTCTAATATGATTTATATCTTTTTGAATTGGTTATATTATTTAATTTAATTTATCTTATTTTATTTTCAATAAATATTTTATTAATATTTAAATAATAATTTAATTATATTTATCTCCTTAGTATTTTATAATACAATTTTCTTATATAATTTAACTCATTTTGTGAATTGTTTTTGCCTTGAGTTCATTATATTGCTATGAAATTCTAATCCTCCTTTTATGTACCAATTTATCACATCAATTTGTTTATATTATATTACTTTCGTTTTTCTCATTTGAAATTAGATTTATTTAATATTGAATTAATAATTTATTTATTTTTGTTCTTGTTTACTTGGTAATTCATAACAATTCCAAATAAGGTTTCATTAAAGAGAAACAAATGTCATTGAACTCATGTCAATGACATCTAATACTAAAATATTTATTTTTAATTTTTAAAATATTTTTAAGGGTTTGAGAATGCTTTGCAAAATATTCAAATTTGTATCTTATTTGATAATTAATGATCTTACACTCAATATTCATAGAATTTAAGAATGCAACTTTCCTAAACATTTCATCTTATTTCTTCAAAGTTTTCACTTTTATTTGGTTATGTTATTATTTAACTCTAGAACTCCTCCTAATGTGACATTTACATAACTTTAATTTTGCTATAATCTATTACTTCAGTTAATCTTATTTTAGCTTGAAATATATTTTCTTCATATTATAATAATTAATTTTATTTTTTATTATTATGTAATTTTGTAATTATTGTGAATCCAAAATAGATATGATTAAGGAAAAAAAAATGTCATTAAACTAGCCTTAATGAGCTCTATGCTATTAAGTATTTTTTTAATTATTTTATTTTTTTATAGTTTTAGCATACTTTATAAGGCATTTTTATTTGTACATGAATTGAACATCATGAGTGTTACACATGATCTCTTTAGTATCTTAGAACATAGATTTCTTTCAAAATTTATCTCATTTCTTTAAATTTTTTATTTTGATTTAGTTATATGAATATGTAACTCTAAATCTCCTCTAATATAACCTTTACTTTTCAATGATTTAGTCAAGTTACTCTACTTCAATTTATCTAATTCTATATTAATATTTATTCACTTAATATCATTATAATAATTTATTATTAATTATGCCTATTTATTTTGATAATTCTCAGTAAATCTAAATAATATTTGAATGAAATAAAAATACGTCAATGGACTTATCTTTGTAAGGCTTATCAAACTAAATAATTATTTATATATTTTTAAATATTTTATTTTCTATGTTTTTGGCACACTTGAAGAGGAATTTGATTTATATTTTGTTCGACGATCGAAAATGTTATACTCGATCTTGTTAGTATCTTGGAATGAAAATTTCTAGTTTAATTTATTTCATTTCTTCAAAACTTTTACTTTGATTTGGTAATATTACTATGTAACTCTAAAATCTCTTCTCATATGACTTTTATGGTACCTTTATTTAGTATTTTGCGTTGATTCAATTGATCTTATTTCAATTTCAATCTATATCTACATATTATTAAAAAATAATTTAATATTATTTAAGTTATCTCCATTTGTAATTGACATTAACCCAAATAATGTTTGATCGAGATGTAACAAATGCCATTTAAATCATCTCAATTAAGCTTAATCCAAAAAATTATTCATTTCTTATCCTCAAAATCTTGGAATAAAATTTTTACATTAAATTTATTTGATTCTTTCAAATTTTTCTCTTCTATTTTGTTGTATTTTTATGTAACTTTAAATCTTTTGTTATATGACCTTTATATCATTTGTATTTTGTTATATTATATTATTACAATCTATCTTTTTTAGCATTAACATTTCTCTCCTTAATATTAAAACAATAATTTATTATTATTTATGTTGTTTTAATTTAAAATAATCTAAGTAGGGTTAGATCAAGATGAAATAATTGTTGCTTGACTTGACTTCACACCCAGTTAATTAATAATTTCTTATATTTTGCAATATTTTATTTTTTATAATTTTGTGCACTCTTTATGAGATATTTTGTTATATACCTTATTTGATGATCAAGGATGTTAAACTTTCATCTTATCAGTGTCTTTGATTCAAATAATTTGTTATTTTTTATCTCTTTCTCTTTTGACCCTTACATCACTTTGATTTGGATATATTATATTGTTTTAATTTATCTCATTTTAGCTTTCATATATATATATATATATATATATATATATATATATATATATATTTATTAAAATCAAAATTTATCTTTAAATCACTTATTTATTTATGTAATTTATAATAATGCCAAATGAGGTCTGACCAAGATTAAAGTTTTATTTTATTATTATTAAATATTATATTTTGTAAGAATTTTGACATATGTTTTGAGATATTTTGATTCATACCTCATTTAATGATTAAGACATTATAGTTGATCTCCATAGCATCTTGGAAAATAACTTTCTTTTAAAATGTATCAAATTTTCTCTAAGTTTTCAATTTCATTTGGTTATATTACTTCGTAACTCTAAATCTCCAATCATGTAATTTTCACATCACTTAGATTTGGAAATGTTATATTGCTTCAATTTATTTTATGTTAGTTATAATTAATATTTACATAATATTTAAATAATAATTTATTATTATTATTTGTAATTAAATTTTGTAAATGGTAGTATTTCGAAATAAGGTTTATTTAAGTTGAAAACAAATTTCATTGGATTAGTCTCAATGAGTCCATCTAATCAAATATTTATTTTTAAATTTTAAATATTTTATTTTGCTGTGTTTTTTCTTATTTTATTGGAGATTTTTATTTGTAATTGATTTAATAATTAAGGATGTTAAATATGTTCTTCTTAGTATCTCAGATTATAACTTTCATGTGAAATTTATCTCATTTTTTAAAGTTTTTTATTTTTTGTTATATTATGTTGAAACCCTAAATATCCTCTCAAATGACCTTTAAATCACCTTGATTTGATTTTTCTTTAATTTATGACGTTTAAGTTTTTATATATGTTTACTTAACATAAAAAACTATTTATTTGTTAGTTATGCTTATTTACTTTGGTAATTCATAATAACTCTAAACTAGGTTCAATGTAGGCAAACAAAATGCTGTTAGACTTGTCTCAACGAGCTTTATCAAATTTAATATTTTTGTCTAGAAACTTTTATTTAACTAAGGTTTTACATACTTTAAGAGAGGTTTTGATATGCATATGATTTGATGGATAACGATATTAAACTTGAACTTCTTAATACTTTAGAATGCAATTTTCTTATATAATTTATCTTAATGTTCCATTTTTTTACTCTTATTTGATTGTAGTATCGTGAGAGTCTAACTCTCTTCTCATATGACCATTAGTTCATTTTGATTTTGTTATGTCATATTGTCTCAATTTATCTTATTTTTGTTTCATTATATATTTACTTAGTATTAAAAGAATAGTTTATTGTGATTTATGTTTATTTTTTTAATTAGTCGTTAGTCCAATCGAGGTCCAATCAAGATGAAACAACCATAGTTAACTTGTCTTCAATGTTCTATTTAATTAAAATTTTTTTTAATTTTAAATATATTATTTTTCTACTGATTTGGCATGCTTTAATAGATATTTCTATGGATAATTGATTTTTTGACTATAGATGTTACGCTCAATCTTTTTATTATTTTGGAATTCATCTTTCAATTAAAACTTATCTCATTTCTTTAAATGTTTGACTTTGATTTAGCTGTATTACTATTGAACTATAAATCTGCTCTCATGTGACCTGTATATTACTTTGGTGTTATATGAGATTTCTTCAATTATTTTATTTCAATTTTAATATATATTTATTTTACATGAAAAATAATTCTTATTTATATCTATTTACTTTATTAATTAAGAGTAATTCCAAAAGCAGTTCAATCAAGGTGAAACAATCATCATTGGACTAGTCTTAATTAGCACTATTTAATTAAATATTTATTTTCATTTTTTTAAAATATTAAAATTTTAATATTTTTGGCTTATTTAACAAGAAATTTCAAATTGTACTTGATTTGATTATCAAGTCACACTCCATCTCTTTGATACCTTAGAATGCAATTATCTATATAGTTTATCTTATTTCATCAAAGTTTTTTGCTTCATTTTGGATATATTACTACAAAACTTCAAATCTCTTTTGGTGTGGCCTTTTATTATATTTAATTTGTTTTATTATTTTATTTCAATTTTTTAATTTCAACTTTAGAATATATTTTGTTGATATTAAAATAATAATTTATTATGTTTTATACTCATTTGCTTTGGTAATTCATAATAATTCCAATGAGTCTTGATTAAGATAAAGCAAAAGTTTGATTTTTCTTGAATAGTTATATCCAATAAAATATTTATTTTTATACCTTTAAATAATTTTTTGAGGATTCTAAAATGTTTTATGAGACATTTTGGTTTGTACATAATTTGATGATCGATCATGTTATACTTGACATTCATAGAATATTGGAATGCAACTTTTTCCTACAATCGATCTCATTCTTTCAAAGTTTTCACTTTGATTTTGTCAAATTGTTATTTAACTCTTAATCTTTCACCTTCTGATCATTAAATTGCTTTTGTTTGATTATATTAACTTTTTTGTTTATCTCATTTGAGCTTTAATATATATTTATTGAATATTGAATTAATTTTAAATTTATATTTATTCTTATTTACTATATTAATTCAAAGTAATTCCAAATGATGTCTAATCTAGATGAACTAAAACATCATTAGACTCATCTCAATGAGCTATATTTAATTATCAAGGTTGTCACACTCCATCTTTTGAATACCTTAGAATGCAATTATAAAGTTACTCTAAATCTTAACTTATTTAACATTTTCATCAGTTTGATTTGGTTATATTGTACATTATCAATTTATCTTATTTCAACTTTAATACATATTTACATACTATTAATATGCTTATTATTTTTAATAACTTTCTGAACATCTTCAAGGTGGAACAAATATCATTGGACTAGACTCTGCAAGCACTATGCAAGGAAATATTTGTCATTATATTTGTAATTTTTTTAAGGTTGTAGCATGTTTAAAAGACATTTAATGTGTACCTAATTATACTTTTAAGAATGCTGTACTCAAAATCCTTATTAAGATGGAATGTCACTTTCTCATAAATTTATCTACTGTTTTAAGATTCTGTGAATGTATGAAAATATTTATTATATATTTAATTATTATAAATATAAAAATTAATTATTATTTATGCTTTAATTTGGTAATTCAAAATAATTCCAAAATAGGTCTAATAAAGATGAAACAAGTGTTGTTGAAGTTGTCAAGATGAGCTCTCCAAAACTTAATGTTAATTTTTTTAAATATTTTTTTCTAAGGTTTTGGCATGTTTTAAGAAACATTTTAAGTCATACTTGATCTGATGATCAAGAATTTTACACATTATTTTTTATGTTAGAATGCTATGTTTTTATATAATTTATCTAAATTTTTCAAAATTTTTGCATTGATTAGTGGTGTTATATTAATTCAATTTGTCATATTTCAACTTTAATATACTTTTACTTAAAATTAAAGTAATAATTTATTGTGTTTTAAATTTTTTTACATTGGTAATTTATAGTAAATACAAGCAAGGTCTAATTTATATATAAAAAATGTAGTTAGAGTTGCAAAAGCGACTTATATAAAATTAAATATTATTTTTATGTATATTTAAATTTTTTTAAAGTTTTTATATGCTTTACAAGTAATTTGGTTCATACTTAAATTGATGATAATGGATAATACATAGATCTCCTTTGTTTAATGGAAGACAATATTTTTGTATACTTTTTATTATTTCTTGAATTTCTTGAAAAAGTTTTATTTGTTTTCACTATATTACATCTTTTACTTTATCATCATTTTTTGCTTTACTATATATATAATTAATATTAAAATAATATTTTTTTTATTGTGCTTATTTATTTCTATAATTTATATATTTCTAAATTTTATTAAATTGAGATAAAATATTCATCATTAGACTTGCCTTAATGAGATTTAAATAATAAAGTATTCATTTTTTACTTTTTTAATTTTATATTTCTCAGATTTTGAAATATGTTTTGTGATGTTTTGATTCATACCAATATTAATGATCAAGAATATTGTACTTTATTTCTTCAGTGTCTTCAAATACAACTTTCTTATACAATTTATCAAATTTTTTCAAATATTTTGATTTGACTTTATTTTGTTATTATATACCTCTAAATATCCTATAGTGTCACCTTTATAATCTTTCTTTAGCTATATGTGTTTTTTAAATCTATAACATTTAAACTTTAATAGAAATTTACTTATTATATAAAATATATCTATTATTTAGTTTTACTTTATTCATTTTTGTATATTTTGTTACAATTATAAATGTGGCCTAATCAAGGTATAACAAATATTATTAAGTTCATCTTAATGAGATCTATCAAATTAGACAATTATTTTTACATTTTTTTTTCAAAAAATACTTTTTAATAGTTTTGTTATACTTTATAAGATATTTTAATCCATATCTCATTTGAAGATCTAACATATTCTGCTCGATCTTCATGGTATCTTGGAATTGAACTTTTCCACATAATTTATCTCATTTATTCAAATTTGTTTACTTTGTTTTTTATTTATTACTATGAAATCTTTTTCCAATCCCTTGTAGTCATAACATTTCTTTTGAATTGTTTATCTTTCATTTATTAAATTTAACTTATTCCAAATTTGTAATATATTCACTTATTATTAAAATAATAATTTATTATTATTTATACTTCTTTAATTTAATAATTTTTTGCTATTTCAAGTTAATTCTGACTGAGACGAAACAAACATCGACAAACTCCATGGAACAAAACCTATTGAATCAAGTATTCATTTTGTAATTTGGTATGCTTTAAGAGTCATTTTGAGTCATATTTGAATTGATGAAAAATAATTTTAAACTCTATCTTCTTTTAATCTTGGAACAACAAATGTTATTGGACTAAATGCATCTAGGTATACTAAATTTGATATTTACTTTTGCATTTTGTTTTGGGTTTTGGCATGCTTTTCAAGGCATTTCAATTTATAAATTTATTGATAATAAACAGTACTACATTTGACCTCCTTATTTTATTAGAATGACATTTTTTCATTCAATTTATTTAATTTCTTCAACCTTTCTACTTTGATTTAATTAAATTAATATGTAATCTAAATCTCCACTCATGTAACGTTTACATTGATTTGATTTGTTCAAATTATATTACATGAATTTTTCTCATTAAAGATTTAATATACTTATTAATATTTTCTTACTTTGGTAATTCATAGTAGTTTCAATTTATCCATTTTCTTTAATTTTTTAGCATTCTTTGTTTAAATTATTATGAAACTATAATTATTCACATGTGTAACCTAAAATTTTCTTTGATTTATTTATATTAGATTGCTTATATTTATCTCGTTCCAAATTTATTATATATTTATTTATTTTATGATAATACTTTGTTATTATTTATACTTATTTAATTTGATAATTCACAATAATTCCATAATAAGTTTGATAGAGATGAAACAAATGTTGTAAATATCATCATGATTATCTCTATTAAATTAAATATTGATTTGTATTTTTAGAAATGTTTTTTCAAAGGGTTTACATTGCTTTAATATCTTGGAAAGGAATATTCTATACAATTTATCTAATTTCTTTGAATTTTTTAATTTTAATTTGATTATTTTATATTGCTCTAATTTATCATAATTCAAATTTAACATATTTTTAATTGATACTAAAATAATAATTTTTTTTATCATTTAATGTTAAATTTGTACTAATTCCAAGCAAGGTCTAATGGAGATTTAAAAAATGTAGTTTAACTCATCTCCATAAGCTATATCAAATTAAGTATTATTTTTTTATTTTTTCATTTTTATTGTTTTGGTATGTTTTATAATAAATTTGATTTATACCTGATTTAATGATGAACTATATTCCCTTGAGTCTCTTAGTATCATAAAATGCAACTCACTTATAATTTATAACATTTCTTCAAAACTTTTCCTTTGATTTCAATATATTGCATTACTACAATTTAACTAATTTAAGCTTTATAATATATTTCTATAATATTTAAATAATAATCTATTTATTCTTTATGCTTATATATTTTTTAATTTATAATATTTCTAAATGTGATTTGATCATGACGAAATAAACATTGCTGAACTCATCACGCGAGTTCTATGCCATTAAATATTAAGCATTTTATTTTAATATTCAATTTTTCAATTTACTGTTTTACTTTATAAGAAATTTTGATTCATACCTATACTAATGATTGAGAATGTTACACTCTGTCTTAAAGTTACATAGAGTGTAACTATGCAATTTATCTCATTTCTTCAAATTTTTTGCTCACATATGGTTATTTTACAATATAACCTTAAATATTCTCTCAAGTGCCATTTATAATGCTTTATTTATTTACATTAGCTTCCATTACTTTATCTCTTTTTAGTTTTAATATAAATTTACTTCAAATTAAAATAATAATTTTTATTATTTATTATTACTTAAATTGACAATTCATAGTAATTCTAAATTAAGTTTGATTTAGATGCAAGAAAAGTTGATGCACTATCCTCGTCGTGCTTTACCATGTTAAATTTACATTTTTTCAGATTTTTTTTTGATATTCAAAAGTGTTATACTCATTCTCCTTAATATCCTAAAATTGATATTTTTTAAATAATTGATCAAATTTATTCACATTTTTCATTTTGAATTGATTATATTAATTTGTAACACTAAATCTTTACTCATGTGACATTCCATCTATTTCATTTTGTTATATTACATTATATGAATTTATCTTACTTGATCATTAATACATCTTTGCATAACATTAATATGCTTATTTACTTTGATAATTTATAGAAATTCTTAATATTACTTGGTTGAAATGAAAAAGGCATCATTGGAATTAATTCCATGAGCTCTATCCAAATTAATATTCGTATTCATATTTTTAATTTTTTAGAGTGTTCGTATTTGTTATGAGGCATTTAATTCTTACTTGATTATATAATCAAGAATGTTATAGTTGATCTCCTTAGTAACATGGAATATAATTTCAACGAACAAGTTGTCCGATTTCTTTAAAATATTTAGATGACTTTGTTTATATTGTTATGATGCTCTATTTCTCCTCTCGTGTAACCTTAACATCAATTGATTTCTTATATTACATTACTTATATTTAGCTCTTTCAATACCT
Source organism: Vanilla planifolia (assembly GCA_023846275.1). Classification (NCBI taxonomy): domain Eukaryota; kingdom Viridiplantae; phylum Streptophyta; class Magnoliopsida; order Asparagales; family Orchidaceae; genus Vanilla; species Vanilla planifolia. Next base: position 2,821,918 of record JAIUJO010000037.1, read on the forward strand.
ATTATATAATTAAATATTATTAAAATAATAATTTATTATCATTTAAGCTTGCTTAATTTGGTTGTTAATAATAACTTAAAATAAGTTAAGATTGAGATGAAATATCTATCATCAAACTCGTTGCAATAAGATTTATCAAATTAAATATTCCTTTTAATATTTTTTTAATTATTTATTTTCTTTCTATTTCTATGTTTTAATAAATATTTATTATTTGTACCCAATTAAATGATTCAGAATATTACAATCTATATTCTAATTGACATGGAACGTAGTTTTCCCATATAATTTATCTCATTTCTTCAAATTGTTTTACTATGCTTTGGTTGTATTATGTTGCTTAAATTTATCTCATTTTTTGATTTAATATATATTTAGTTAAAAATAGAATAATTATCTATGCTTTTTTACTTTTGTAACATGTAATAATTCTAAATGTCTAATAAAGGCAACAATTGTTTTTTGGACTCCCATCATTAAGTTATATTAAATTATATATTTGTTTTTATATTTTTGAAATATTTTATTTTTTAATATCTTTGCATGATATATGAGGCATTTTATTTCATATATAGTTATTATGGACATTGCACTCTTTCTATTTAGTATCATGAAATACAAATTTTTGGTACAAATTTTTTATAATTTTTCAAAATTTTGGTTTTTTTTATTATATTACTATGTAACTCCCAATCTCCTCTCATGTGATAACTAGATAGCTTTGATTAAGCTATATTATATTGTTTCAATTTATCATATTTTATATTAAATATATATTAATTTAATATTAAAAATTTATTTAACTTATGCTTCCTTATTTAATTAAGTAGTTTTTAATAATTTTGGATACTATCTTATAAAGGTGAAAAACATCATTAAAATTAATTCATGGATCTCCATCTAATTAATATTTATTTGTTTATTTTTAAAATTTTTTTCAAGATTTTAGATTATTTTATGAGATATTTTTAACAGTACTTGATTGATTGTTAAAAATATTACAATCGATCCACTTAGTTTCTTAGAATAAATCATTTTTGAAAAAGTATAAATATGGAATGATAAGTATGTGATATATATTTCTTAACAAGGTCAGATTGATATGAAAGAAATGTCATTAGACTAATCAAGATGACATCTATAGAATTAAATATAAATTTTTGTACATTATTAAAGATTTTATTTTTAAAGGTTTTAGTATGATTTATGAGGTATTTCAATTACACATGATTTGATGATCGAGAATATCACACGCCACCCCATTTACATCTTGGAATCCACTTTTTAATATAATTAATCTCATTTCTTTAATGTTGTTCTATTATTTATTTATATTATATTTCTTCAATTGGTTTACTTTTTTTCTTTAATGTATCGTTAATTAATATAAAAAGGAAATCTATTATTATTTATGCCTTTTTAAATTAATAATTTGTAGTATATTGAATGAGGATTGATGCAAATGAATAAAACATCATCAAACTCATCTAGATAAGCTCTATTAGATTAATTATATATTTTATATTTTTAAATATTTTATTTTGTAATATTTTAGCATGATTTATAAGATATTTTGATTCATATCTTATTGAATAATTGAGGATATTATACTCTATCTCCATTGTAATTTGGAATTCATATTTTCTATATAATTTATCTCATTTTTTTTCATATTTTTATCTTAGAATGGGTTATATTAATATGTAACTCTAAATCTCCTCTTTGACATTTACATGTAATTTATTTAGTTATATTATATTTCGTTAATGTATCACATTTTGGATTTAATAAATATTTACATAATATTAACATAATTATTCTTTATTATTTATGCTTGGTTCTTTTAATAATTTACTGTAATTCTAAATAATGTTAGATTTAATTGAAACAAATATCGTTGGACTAATATTGACAAACTCTATCTAATTAAATGTTCATTTTTATTTTAGTATGTTCATTGAGATATTTTAATTCATACATGATATGATAATCTAGGTTGTTTTGCCAAACTCCATATTATCATAGAAGCAAATTTCTAATACAATTTATGTTATATTTTCATATATTTTTCTTTGATTATGTTTTATTACTATGAAAGTCTAATTATCATCTCCTGTCACCTTTACATTGCTCTAATTTAGCCATGTTATATTACTTTGATTTAACAAATATTAAGTTTAACATATATTTAATAAAATTTTAAAATAATATTTGATTATTATTATTGATTATTTTATTTGATATTTTTTAGTAACTATAATTAAGGTATGATCAAGATGAAACAGATGCCATATGACTCATCTCGATGAGCTTTGATCAATTAAATATTGGTTTTTTAATGTATTTTAATTTTGAGCTTTTTTTAAAGTTTTAAGAGTTGTTTTGGCTTATAAGTATTTTGATGATCGAGAATGTTATACTTAATCTCCTTAATATATTGGAATGTAATTTTACTTTATAATTTATCTCATTCTTCAAATGTTTCGTTTTGACTAGGTTATATTACTATTTAACTCTAATTCTCCTCTCGTGTGACACTTTTATCACTTTGATTTTGTCACATTACATTACTTCAAATTATCTTATTTATATTTTTTATATATTTAAATAATATTAAAAAAAATATTTTATTATTATTCACGTTTACTTATTTTGTTGATTTGTATTTATTACAAACAAGATCAGATCAAGGCAAAATAAATAGTGTTACAAACATCTCAGTGAGTTCTATGCTATAAATTATTTTTTTATATTTTTAAAACTTCTTCCAAAATATTTTGATTCATATTTGATTTGATGATCAAGAATTTTACATTCAATCTTCTTAGTATCTTAGAATGTAACTTTCTTATAACATTTGTCATATTTTTTCAAATGTTTTAGTTTGATTTGGTTATATCATTATTAAACTATAATTCCACTATAATGAAACAATCAAATCACTTTGATTTAGTTATATCATAATATTTTAGTTTATATTATTTTCATTTAAATATATATATTTACTTGAATTTAAAATAATAATTTTTATAATTCATGCTTATTGTCTTTCTATAATTTCTAATATTTCCAAATGATGACTAATCAATATGAAGCAAACATTGATGGGCTTATCTTAATGAGCTCTATCCAACTAAATTTTCATTTTAATATTTATAGAAATTTATTTTCTAAAGTTTGTGTATGCTTTATGAGACACTTGAATGGTACTCAATTTGATGATTATGGATGTTGCATTTGATCTCTTCAGTATGTAGTGATGCAGTCTTCCCACACACTTTACATTATTTCTCGAAATATTTTGTATTAATTTTTTATATAAATATGAAACTCTTAATCTCTTCTTGTGTGACCATTACATTGCTATAATACTCTGCATTCGTTTATTTCATTTTCGTTTGTATGCATATTTACAAGATGTTAAAATAATAATATATTATGAGTTATGCTTATTTACTTTGGTCATTTATAATAATTTTTTATGAGATTTGATCAAGGAAAAACAAATATCATTTAATGCATCTAGATCGCCTCTAAGTAAATATTAATTTTTATATTTTTAAATATTTTATTTATAACATTTATCATGCTTCATGAGACATTTTGATTTGTAATTAATTTGTTGATCATTGATTTTTCACTTGCACTTTAGTATGTTTGAATTAAACTTTCTTGCATACCTTCTCTTTTTCCGAACTTTTTGTCTTTGATTTGGTAATATTACTATGAAACTATACATCTCATCTCATGATATATTTGCATTGCTTTTATTTGATTACACTATATTGCATCAATTTACTTAATTTCTACTAAATATTAAAGTAATAATTTATTATTATTTATGCTTATTTATTTTAATAATTTACAAAAAATTTAAATGCGGTCTCATCGAGGTGAAAAAACATTATCATAATGTCTCAATGAGCTTTTGTAATTAAGTATAAATTTTTGTATGTTTGAATATTTTTTTCTGAACACTTGGCATGATTTATGAGATATTCAATTTAAATTTGATTTGACAATCAAGAAATTTATGCTTGACCTCTTATGTCACTTTGAATCCAGCATTTGCATAAAAACATATCTCATTCTTTCTAACATTTCACCTTAATTTAGTTATATTACAATGTCAATAAAATTCTCCTCTTGTTTGACCCTAACATCCCTTTCATTAAGTTATTTTATATTCCTTCCATTTATCTCATCTTAACTTTACTATATATTTACTAAAAAGTAATAATAATAATAATTATTATTCATTGCTATTTAATTTAGAAACTCATTAATTTAAATGTTTGATTGAGTTCAATCAAGCTTTGTTGGTCTAATTTAAATGAACTTTATAAAATTAAATATTTATTTTTTAAATATTTAATTATTTAATTTTCAAGTTTTTTACACACTTTATGAGACATTTAGAATGGTAACACATTTCTTGAGTAAGGACGTTATACTTAATCTCTTCAATATCTTGGACTACAATGTTTCATTATAATTTGTCACATTTCTTCAATTTGTTTAGTTTAACTCTAAATTTTCTCTCCTATAATCTTTACATCCACTTGAATTAGTTATATTACATTTCTATAATTTAACTAAGTTTTGTTTAAAAATATATCTACTTAATATTAAAAAGAAATTTGTTTATTAATTATACCCATTCATTTTGGTAATTCATTGTAATTCCCAATGATGTTTGATTAAGGAAAAACAAATGTCATTAACATTAAATTGGTGAGTTCTATTAATTTATATATTTATTTTTATATTTTAAAATAGTTTTTTTCTAAGAGTTCAAAATTCTTAATATTTCATTTTGATTCAAGCTTGATTTAGAAATAAAACATCTAACACTCGATCTCCTTATTATGTTGGAATTAACATTTCTCATATAATTGATCTCATTATTTTGAATTTTTTCTTTTTAATCATGTTATTTTACTACTAAACTTAATTATCATCTCTTGTGACCTACTCATTTCATTAATTTTATTATATTATATTGCTTTTATTTATATTATTTTAGCTTTGTTATATATTTATTTAACATTAAAATGATAGATCATTATTATTTATGTTTATTTTATATGGTATTTCATAGTAATTCTAAATGTGGTGCAATTGTGACAAAATAAATATCATTTTAATTATCACAAACAGCTTTATCTAATTAAATATTGATTTTAGTATTTTTAAATATTTTGAATTTCTAGGGTTCATCCATATTTTTTTAGTCTTTTTGAATCAAAGCTAATTTCATGATCTAATATGCTACTCGAAACTTTTTTATTATCTTGAAATGGAATTTTTTTTGCATAATTTATCTTATTTAGTTAAACTTTTTGTTTAAATTTAGTTGTATCACAACAAAATGCTAATGCTCTTATCATGTGATGTCACACCAGTTTGATTTGGCATTATGATGTTACTTAAGAGTAAAATAATAATTTATTATTTTTTATTCATATTTATTTTATTAATTAATGGAAACTCCAAATTGATCGAGACAAAATAATATCGAAGGAGAAATCTAGATGAGCTCTTTAAAATCAAATATTCATTTTTTTATTTTAAAACATTTAGTATTTTAGATTTTGCCATTGTTTAGGAGGCATTTTCATTCATGCTAGTTCGATGATTAATGATGCTATACTAAATTTTCTTCATATCTTCGAATAAAAATTTGTTGTGCAATTTATCTACATTTTTCAAATTTTTTGCTTTGATTTTGTTATATCTCTATGTGATTGTCACATACTTTTTTCAAGGTATCACATTTTATTTTCAATATATAATTACTTAGTTTTAAAGTAATAATTTAATGTTATTTGTACTTATTTAGTTTTCTTATTCATAAGAATTCCAAATGAGGTTTGATCGAGACAAAACAAAAGTAGCTTGAATCATCATGACAAGCTATGTAATTAAAAAAAATCATTTTTATGGTTATAAATATTTTATTTTCTATTATTTTTTGCATATTTTATGAAATGTTTTAATTTATATCTAATTATATTATTATAAATGTTATACTTGACCTCACTAGTATTTTAGAATTCAACTTTATCATGAAGTTTTTCACATTTAATCAAAAGTTTCACTTCAAGTTGGTAATATTTCTATAAAACTCTAATTCTTTTATCATGTGGTCTTTATATTGCGTTGATTTGGTTATTTTATCTTGTTTTACTTTTTTTAAACTTTAATATATATTTACTAAATACATATAAAAAGAATTTGTTATTATTTAATGTTATTTACTTTGGTAATTGGCATGAATGTCAAACAAGATGTAGTTGAGTGGAAAAAACATAATAGAGTCAACTCAAGTGATATCCCATTAAATATTTATTTTTTTATTTTTAAATATTATTTCTATGATTTTGACATTCTTTATTAGAGATTTTGATTAGTACTTTATTTGATTATCTAAGAAGTTACGTTAGATCTTCGAGCCATAAATTAAAACTTTCTCATACAAATTATTTTGCTTTTTCAAATTTTGTTTCTTTCATTTGGTTACATTATGTTCTAACTCTAAGTCTCCTCTTTGTTATGTTTACATTGTTTTAATTATATTGTATTATATTAGTTAAATTTATCTTATTTCAACTTCGATATATATTTACTTATTATCCAAAACATAATTTGTTATTATTTAATATTGTTTAATGGTAGAACCTTAAAAAATTCCAAGTGAGTTCCAATCAAGATGAAACAAAGATTGTTAAATTAGTCATAACAAGCTCTATCTAATTGAATACTCATTTTTATATTTTTAAATACTTATTATTTGTAGTTTTAGTATTTTTTATGAGACATTTTGAATAAGATTTGGGTTGAAGATTGAGGATGTTGCACGTGATCTCTTTAGTAACTTGGATTACAACTTCCCTATACATTATTTCTTATTTTTTCAAATATTTTTCTTTGATTTAGTTACATTAATAGGTAACTTCAATTATTCTCTCGTGAGGCCTTTACTTCACTTTAATTTACTCATGGTACATTGCATTTTGGCACATTTTAAGAAATTATTTGATTTATACCTAGTTGGATGAACTATATTACACTCAATCTCTTTAGCACTTGGCATGCATGTTTTTTTTATAAAATTTATCGCATATCTTTAAAAGTTTTGCATTATTTTTGTTATGTTACTATGTAACTCTAAATCTCCTAACATGTAGCCATCATGTCACACCAATTTGGTTATATTATGGCAGTTTAATTTGTCTTATTTCATAATTAAAACATATCTACATGATATTAAATAAGTAATGTTTTATTATTAATGCTTCTTTACTTTAGTAATTCACATTAATTTCAAATATGGTAAAATTAATAGGAAAAATATCATTGGATTGATCTTGATAAACTCCATCCAATGAAATATTAATTTTCTATTTTTAAACATTTTTAATGTTTTGTCATGCTTTATGAGAGATTTTGATTCGTATCTACTTTAACGATCGAGGATGTCTCCCTCAATCTGCTTAGAATCTTAGAATACAACTTTATTGTCCTATTTATTTCATTTTTCCATTTTTTTGCTCTATTTTGGTTATATTATTATGTTTATTTAAATCTCCTCTTATGTGACCTTTATATCAGTTTTATTTTGTGGTATTACATTCCCCCAATTTATCTCATTTTAACCTTAATATTTGTTTAGTTATTATTAAAATAATATTTTATTATTATTTATTCTTTTTTAATTTGACAATTATAGTAATTTGAAATGATGTCTAGTAAAGACAAAAAAATAATATTAAACTCATTTCAACAAGTTCTAACTAATTAAATAATTATTTTATTATATTTTTTTAAATATTTTGTTTTCTATGATAATAGAACAATTCACAAAATCTTTTGATTCATGCATGATTTAATAATCAAGGATGTTACATTCAATCACTTTTTATGTTATAAACTTTTCTTATACATTTATCTCATTTCTTCTAATAAATTTTTTAGATATATTACATTGATTCAATTTATCTAATTTTAACTTTAATATATATTTACTTAATAGTAAAAATAGTAATTTTTATTATTTATTATTATTTTTTTCTTTTTTATAAGTTATATGAATTTTAAATAAGATTTAACTGAGACAAAACCAATATTATTGGACTCATCGCAATCAGTGCCATCAAATTGAATATTTATTTTAACATTTTAAATTTTTTAGTGGTTTTAGTTTTCTTTCATTAGGTTATATTATTATGTAATTAAACCTTTTCACTTGTGTGGCCTTTGCATCATTTTGATTTAGTAATACTATATTTTTTCAAATTATCTCATTTCAATTTTATTATAAATTTATTTAATATTAAAATAAAAATTTTTATTATTTATTCTTATTTAGTTTGGAAAGTTTTAGTAATTCCAAAAAATGTCTGATCTACGCTAAAGAAATGTCATTGCACTTGTGTGTACAAGTTTTAGCTTATTAAATATTCTTTTTAATATTAATAAAGCAATTTATTTTTTAGTATTTTTTGCATCCTTCGTGAGACAATTAAATTTATATATTATTTGATAAATAAGGTTATAACACTTGAATTTCATAGTAACTTTAAATGTAACATTGTAAAATTGTTTCTCTTTTGTTTAATGTATTTTTTATTTTCTAAATTTCTAAAAAATTATAATTCTTACTCATGTCACCATTACATTAGTTTGATTTTGTGTATGACATAATTTTCAATTTATTTTATTTTAACTTTAATACATATTTACTTAATAATCATATAATTATTCATTATTATTTAGATTATTTAATTTTGTTTCATTTTTGCACATTTTAAAATTCATTTTCAGTCATACGTGATTGGTTGATTAAGAATGTTACACTCGATGAACATATTGTTTTGGAATGCAACTTTCTTATATAATTTATTACTTTTTTTCATTTGAGATGAAACAAACATAGTTGGACTCATCTTAATGAGCACTATCTAATTAAGTACTATAAAATATTTCTTTTTATATTTTGAAATATTTTATTTTATAAAGTTTTTGGTTACTTCATGAGGGATTTAATTTTCACTTGATTTGATTATCGAGGATGTTATACTCGATTATCTTATTACCTTAGAATTTAACATTCCTTTATTATTTTATGTCATTTCTTTAAATTTTTCTTCTAATTGGATGTATTACTATTTAGTAAGAAATGTTCTCTTATATTTCATTTGTATCTTTTTTATTTGGTTATATTATTTTACTTTAATTTCTCTCATTTTATCTTTAATATATATTTTCTTAATATTAAAATAATAATTTAATTTTATTTATCTCCTTATTATCTTATAATTGAACTTTCCTACACAATTTAACTTATTTCACCAAAAGTTTTTTGTTTGAGTTCATTATATTGCTTTGAAATTCTAATCCTCCTTTTATGTACCATTTTATCACATGAATTTGTTTATATTATATTACTTTAGTTTTTCTCATTTGAGATTTACAATAGCATTACTTAATATTAAATAAATAATTTACTTATTTTTGTTCTTTACTTGGTAATTCATAGCAATTTTGAACAAGGTTTGATGGAAGAGAAACAAATGCCATTGGAGTCACGTCAATGACATCTATCAATAAAATATTTATTTTTAATTTTTAAAATATTGTTAAGGGTTTGAGCAAGCTTTGCAAAATATTCTAATATGTATCTTATTTGATAATTAATGATATTACACTTGATATTCATAGAATTTAGGAATGCAACTTTCATATACAATTCATCTTATTTCTTCAAAGTTTCCACTTTAATTTGGTTATTTTACTATTTAACTCTAAAACTCCTTTCAGGTGATTTTTACATCACTTTAATTTTGTTATGATATATTACTTCAATTAATCTTATTTTAGCTTAATATATATTTACTTAATACTATAATATTAGATTATTATTATTATTTTTTATGTAATTTTGTAATTATTGTAAATCCATAATAGATATGATTAAGACAAAATAAATATCTTTGAACTAGTCTCAATGAGCTCTATGCTATTAAGTATTTTTCTTAATTGTTTTATTTTCTATAGTGTTAACACACTTTATAAGGCATTTTTTTGTACATAAGCTAAAAATCATGAGTGTTACACATTATCTCTTTAGTATCTTGGAATGTAAATTTCTTATAAAGTTTATCTCATTTTTTAAATTTTTTATTTTGATTTAGTTATATGACTATGTAACTCTATATCTTCTCTAATATGACTTTTACTTCTAATTGATTTAATATTATCACACTACTCAAATTTATCTAATTATAATATTAATATTTATTCAATTAATATTATTATAATAATTTATTATCAATTATGCTTTTTATTTTGATAAATCTCAACAAATCTAAATGATGTTCGATCGATACAAAAAATGCATCATTGGACTTATCTTTGTTAGATTTATCAAAAAAAATATTTATTATATATTTTAAATATTTTATTTTTTATGGTTTTGGCACTCATTAAGAGGAATTTGATTTGTATTTTTTTATGATAAAAAATGTTACACTCGATCTTGATAGTATCTTGGAATGAAACTTTCTAGTTTAGTTTATTTAATTTCTTCAAAACTTTTACTTTGATTTGGTAATATTCTACTCAACTCTAAATCTCGTCTCATATGACTTCTATAGTACCTTTATTTTGTTATATTACACTTATTCAATTGATCTTATTTCAATTATAATCTATATCTACATATTATTAAAAAAACAATTTATTATTATTTAAGTTATCTCCATTATTAATTGACATTAACCAAAATAAGGTTTGACGAACATGTAACAAATACCATTTTAATCATCTCAATTTAGCTTAATCTAAATAGTTATCTATATTTTATCTTAGAATCGTGGAAAAAACTTTTACATATAAGTTATCTGAAATTTTCAAATTTTTCTCTTCTATTTTCTTGTATTTCTATATAACTTTAAATCTTCTCCTATATGACCCTTACATCATTTCTTTTTTGTTAACTTATATTATTACAATCTATCTCTTTCTAGTGTTAATATATAACTGCTTAATATTAAAATAATAATTTATTATTATTTAAGTTGATTTTCTTTGTTAATTTAAAACAATTTAAGTAGGTAAGATTGAGATGAAATAAATATTATTTGACTTGACTTGACACGCTGTGCCCAATTAATTTTTCCTTTTTATATTTTTAAATATTTGATTTTTTATAATTTTTTACACTTTAAATGAGATATTTTAATATATATCTTATTTGATAATCAAGGATGTTAACTTTCATCTAATCAGTGTCTTAGAATCAAACAATTTGTTACAATTTAACTCTTTTCATCAAATGTTTTGTTTTGATTTCATTTTATTGTTATAAAACAATAACTCCCTTTCTTTCTCTTATGACACTTACATCACTTTGATTTGGTTATATTGCATTTCTTTAAGTTATCTCATTTTGGCTTATATATATATTATCAAAATAATAATTTATCTTTAGATTGTTTATTTATTTATGTAATTTATAATAATTCCAAATAAAGTCTGACCAAGATAAGGTTTTATTTTATTATTTTTAAATATTATATTTTTTAAAATTTTGAACATATGTTATGAGACATTTTGATTAATATCTTATTTAATGATTAAGGCATTATAGTTGATCTCTATAGCATCTTAGAAAAAAACTTCCTTTTAAAATGTATCACATTTCCTCAAAGCTTGCTATTTGATTTGGTTATATCACTTTATAACTTTAAATCTCTAGTCATGTAATTTTTTCATTACTTACATTTGGAAATTTTATATTGTTTTAATTTATTCAATTTAGTTTTAATTAATATTTACTTAATATTTAAATGATAGTTTATTATTATTTTTGGTAATTAAATTTGATAAATCATAGTATTTCCAATTAAGTTCTAATTTATTTGAAAACAAATATCATTGAATTAGTCTGAATGGGTCTATCAAATTAAATATTTATTTTCAAATTTTACATTTTTATTTTCTTGTGTTTTGTCTTATTTTATTGGAGAGTATTGTTTATAATTGATTTGATAATTAAAGATGTTAAATATGAACTTCTTAGTATCTTAGAATATAACTTTCATGTGTAATTTATGTCATTTCTTCTAAGTTTTCAATTTTTTGTTGTACTAAGTTGTAACCCTAATATCCTCTTAAATGATCTTTAAGTTACCATGATTTGAATAGATTACTTTTCTTTAATTTATGGAAATTAAGTTTTATATATCTTTTCTTATTATTAAAAAAACTCTTTATTATCTAGTTATGCTTATTTACTTTGGTATTTCATAGTATCTATAAGGGGTTCAAGCAAGATGAACAAAAAGTTGTTGGACTTGTCTCGACGAGCTTTATAAAATTATATATCTAGAAACTTTCTATTAGACTAGGTTTGGCAATCTTTAAAAGATGTTTTTATTTAGATATGAATTGATGGTTAAAGACATTACACTTGAACTTCTTGATACCTTAGAATACTGCTTTCTTATCCAATTTATCTCAATATTCAAATTTTTTGCTCTTATTTGATTAGAGTACCATGATAGTCTAACTCTCTTCTTAAATGACCTTTGGTTCATTTTGATTTTGTTATGTTATATTGTCTTAATTTATCTTACTATTGTTTTAATATATATTTACTTAGTATTAAAAGAATCATTTATTGTCATTCATATTTATTTACTTTTTTAACTAGTTGTTACACTAAGTGAGGTCTTATCGAGATGAAACAAACATAGTTAACTCATCTTTTAGGCTTCTATTTTATTAAATATTCCTTTTTTTTAATAATTTTAAATATATTATTTTCTAAGGATTTAGCATGCTTTAATAGATGTTTCTATTTGAACTTGACTTTTTTACTACGAATGTTACACTCAATCTTTTTATTACCTTGGAATTCATCTTTCAGTTGGAACATATCTCATTTCTTTGAATGTTTAATTTCGATTTAGCTGTATTACCATTGTACTATAAATCTGTCGTCATGTGACCGTTATATTACTTTGGTGTAGTTATATGAGATTACTTCAATTATTTTTTTTTCAATTTTAATATATATTTATTTTACAAGAAAAATTATTCTGATTTATATCTATTTACTTTATTAATTAAGAGTAATTCCAAAAGGTGGTTCGATTGAGTGAAACAATCATCATTGGACTTGCCTCAATGAACTCTATTTAATTAAATATTTATTTTCATTTTTTTAATATTAAAATTTTTATATTTTTACCTTATTTAACTAGAAATTTCTAATTGTACTTGATTTGATTATGAAGGATATCACATCCATCTGTTTAATATCATAGAATGCAATTATCCATATAATTTATCTCATTTCATCAAACTTTTTGCTTTGTTTTGGATATATTATTATAAAACTTTAAATCTCTTTAGTTTGGCCTTTAAATTACATTTAATTTATTTTTTATATCATTTCAATTTATTTAATTTCAACTTTAGAATATATATTTTAGATATTAAAATAATAATTTATTATATTTTGTACTTGTTTGTTTTCTTAAATCATAAGTCAAAATAGTCTTGATTGAGGTCAAGCAATAGTTGTTGGATTTTTCTCGATGAGTTATTCCAACAAAATATTTATTTTTAAAATTTTAAATAAGTTTTTGAGGATTCTTACATGATTTTTGATTCGTGCCTAATTTGATGATCGATAATGTTATACTCAATCTTGTAGAATATTGGAATGTTACTCTTAATCTTTTGCCTTATTACCTTTAAATTCCTTTTTGTTTGATTATATTAATTTTTTTTAATTTATGTCATTTTAGCTTTAATATATATTTACTTAATATTGGAATAATGTTGAATTTATATTTATGCTTATTTACTTTACCAATTCAAAGTAATTCTAGACATGTCCAATCTAGATGAACCAAACATCATTGTACTCATCTAAATGAGCTCTATTTAATTAAATATTTATTTTTATATTTTTTTAAGATTTACATTTTTATATTTTTAGATTATTTAATAAGACATTTCAAATTATACTTGGTTTAATTATCAAGGGTGTCACACTCCATCTGTTCAATACCTTAGAATGAAATTACAAAGTTACTCTAAATCTTCACTTGTTTAACATTTAGATCAATTTTATTTTGATATATTACATTATATCAACTTAACTTATTTCAACTTTAATACATATTTGTATAATATTAATATGCTTATTTTTTGATAACTTTCTCAATGTTATCTCGTTGAGATGGAACAAATATCATTTGATTAGGCTCTGCAAGCCTTATACAAGGAAATATTTATTTTTATATTTGCAAATTTTTTAGTGGTTGTTGCATGTTTACAAGGCATTTAATGTATACCTAATTATACTTTTGAGAATGTTACACTCAAAATCCTTATTAACATGGAATGTCACTTTTCATATCGTTTATCTAATGTTTTAAGATTTTTTAGATTTGATTTGTTATATTGATAAGAAATTATCATTCTCTTAATGTGTAACAAAAATTTATTATATATTTAATTATTATTTATTCTTAATCTAATTTAGTAATTTTTCGAAACTAGATCTGATAAATCTGAAACAAATTTTGTTAGAGTTGTCAAGATGAGCCCTTCCAAGAATTTTACACATTAACTTCTTAGTATCTTGGAATGCTATGTTCTTATATAATTTATCTAAATTCTTCAAATTTCTTGCATTGATTTTGTTATAATATATTAATTAAATTGATCATATTTCAACTTTAATGTACTTTTTCTTAAAATTAAAGTAATAATTTATTATGTTTTATTTTTTATATTGGTAATTTATAGTAATTCCAAGCGAGGTCTAATGTATATATAAAAATGTAGTTAGACTTGCCAAAGTTAGTTATATCAAATTAAATATTAGTTTTATATATTTTTTAAATTTTCTAAAGTTTTGATATGCTTTACAACTTATTCGATTCATCCTTAAATTGATGATCATGGATATTACATTAATCTCTATTGTATCATGGAATACAACTTTTTTGTACAATTTTTATTATTTCTTGAAAAGTTTTAATTGTTTTCACTATATTACATCTTTTACTTTATCACCTTTTTTGTTTTATTATATATAAAATTAATATTAAAGTAATAGGTTATTTTTATTTTGCTTATTTATTTTTATAGTTTATAGTATTTCTAAATGATGTTAAATTGAGATGAAATAAACATCATTAGACTTGTGTTAACAAGATTTATGAAAAAAATAGTCTTTATTTTTTAATATTATATTTTTGACATTTTGCACTATTTTATTAGATATTTTGATTCATACCTATATTAATGATTAAGAATAGTATACTCTATCGCTGTAGTCTCTTTAAATACTACTTTCTCTTACAATTCATCAAATTTATTCAAATATTTTGCTTTGAGTCTTTTTATTATTATATAACTCTAAATATCTTCTAGTGCCACCTTTATAAACTTTATTTGGTTATATGCATTTCTTAAATCTATAACATTTCAACTTGAATATAAATTTACTTATTATTCAAAAAATATTTATTATTTAGCTTTACTTAGCTCATTTTGTACATCTTAATATAATTCTAATTGTGGTCTAATCAAGATATAACAAATATTATTATGCTCATCTTGATGAGCTCTATCAAATTAGATATTTATTTTTTATATTTTTTTTAAAAAAAATACTTTTTTAATAGTTTTGAATTAATTTACAAGATATTTCAATCTACATCTCATTTGAAGGACTAACATATTTCACTCAATCTTGTTGGTACCTTGGAATTGAATTTATTTTGCATAATGTATTTTATTTCTTCAAATTTGTTTACTTTTTTTTTTGGATATATTACTATGAAACTCTTATTCTCTTCCCTTGCAACCTTAACATTGAATTGATTTTTTATCTTACATTCCTTCAATTTAACTTACTCCAAATTTACAATATCTTCACTTATATTGAAACAATAATTTATTATTATTTATACTTATTCAATTTAATAATTTATTTCTATTTCAAGTTAATTCTAATCGACAAGAAATAGACGTCGACAAACTCCATGCAACAAAACCTATTCAATTAAGTATTCATTTTGTAATTTGCTATGCTTTAAGAGTCTTTTTTAGTCGTATTAGAATTGATGATAACGAACTTTACACTCTATCTTCTTTTTGTCTTGGAACAACAAATGCCATTAAACTAATATCATCTAGATATACTAAATTTGATATTTATTTTTACATCTTTTTTAGGTTTTGGCATGATTTACGAGGAATTTCAATTTATACCTTTACTGATGATAAACAATGCTAAACCACCTTATTTTATTTTAGTGGAATTTTTCCATTCAATTTATCTAATTTCTTCAACTTTTTTACTTTGATTTAATTAAATTAATATGTAATTCTAATACTCCACTCTCGTGACCTTTACATTGATTTAATTTGGTCAAATTACATTACATGAATTTTTCTCATTTCAACTTGAATATATTTACTAATATTCTTTTTTTTACTTTAGTAATTTATAATAGCTTCAATTTATCTAAGTTCCTTAAATTGTTTTAGCATTATTTGTTTAAGTTATTATGAAACTGTAATTATCCACAAGTGTAACCTTAAAATTTCTTTGATTTATTTGTATTAAATTTCTTATATTTATCTTAATTAAAATTTATTATATATTTATTTTTTAAACATAATAATTTTTTTTATTTTTTTATGCTTATTTAATTTGGTAATTCATAATAATTCCATAGTAAGTTTGATAGAGAGGAAACAAATGTTGTAAATATCATCATGATTATCTCTATCAACTTAAATATTCATTTTTTTTATAAATTTTTTTTCAAAAGGTTTAGAATGCCTTAATATCTTGGAACGAAATATTGTATATAATTTATCTAATTTCTTTGAATTTTGTTTTAATTTGATTATTTAATATTGCTCTAATTTATCACAATTCAACTTTAATATATTTTAAATTAAAATTGCAATAATAGTTTTTTATCATTTATAGTTAAATTGATAATAAATACATGAGAGGTCTAATGGAGATTTAAAAAATGTAGTTGAACTCATCTCTATAAGCTATATCGAATTAAATATTGTTTTTCTATATTTTTAAATTTTTTTATGGTTTTGGTACGTTTTAAAATACATTTTATTTATATAATTTGATGATGAATGATATTACACTTGAGTTTCTTGGTATCATAAAATACAAATTCTACTTATAATTTATGCCATTTCTTTAGAACTTTTTCCTTTGATTTCAAGGTATCCTTTGTTACATAGAGTGCAACTATGTAATTCATCTCATTTCGTCCAATTTTTTGATCACATATGATAATATTACAATATAAATTTAAATGTTCTTTCGCATGCCATTTATAATGCTTTATTTGATTACATTATCTTCTATTAATTTTTTTCATGTTAGCTTTAATATAAACTTACAACATATTAAAATAATAATTATCATTATTTATTATTATTTAAATTTGTAATTCATAGTAATTCTAAATTAGGTTAGAGTTAGAGGCAAGAAATGTTGATGCACTGTCCTTAACATACTTTGCCATGATAAATTTCATTTTTTAATATTTATTAATATTTTTCTTGGGTTTTATTTTTTTGAAATATATCTATTTATACTTAATTTGATAGTTAAAAGTATTATACACATTCTCTTAAATATCCTAGAGCTATTCTATTTTAGATAATTGATGTCATTTCTTTAAAATTTTCATTTTCAATTGATTAAATTAATATGTAACTCTAAATCTTTACTCGTGTAACCAATCCATCTACTTGATTGTGTTTCATTACATTATATAAACTTGTCTCACTTCAACATTAATATATCTTTGCATAACATTGATGTGCTTATTTTCTTTTATAGTTCAAAATAATTCTGAATAACAAATGGTTGAGATGAAAAGGCATCATTGGAATCAATTCGATGAGCTCTATCAAAATTAATATTAATATTAATATTAATATTTTTATTATGTTTACAGTGTTCATATTTTGTATGAGACATTTAATTCTTTGTTGATTATATAATCAAGAATGCTATAGTTGATCTCCTTAGTAACTTGGAATACAATTTTCCTATACCAGTTGCCTCATTTCTTTAAAATATTTATATGATTTTATTTACGTTGTTATGATGCTCTATTTCTCCTCTCGTGTAACCTTAACATCACTTTGATTTCTTTATATTATATTATTTATATTTAGCTCTTTCCATAACCATTATAAAATTAAATATTATTAAAATAATAATTTATTATAATTTAAAAAATATTTATTATTTATACCTAATTTAATGATTGAGAATATTACAATCTATATTTTTATTAACATGGAACATAGTTTTCTCGCATACTTTATCTCATTTTTAATTTAATATATATTTAGTTAAAATTTCAATAATTACTTTTGATTTTTCCTTTTGTAACATGTAATAATTCTAGAAGTCTTATAAAGGTTACAAATTTTTTTGAACTCGTATCATTAAGTTATACCAAATTATAGATTCATTTTTATATTTTTGAACTATTTTATCTTGCAATATTTTTGCACGATATATGAGGCATTTCATTTCATAAATGATATAGTTATTAAGAACATTACACTCTTTTTGTTTAATATCTTGGAAAACAAATTTTTGGCATAATTTTTTAAAATTTTCAAAGTCTTTTTTTTTATTTTATTATTTACTACGTTACTCTAAATCTCCTCTCGTGTGACAATTAGATAGCTTTGATTGAGTTACATTATATTATTTCAATTTATCTCATTTTATAATCAATATATATTTGTTTAATATTAAAAATTTATTCGTCTTTTGCTTCCTTATTTAATTAGGTAATTCTTTGTAATTTTGGAGACTATCGCATAGAGTTGAAACAAATATCATCAAATTATTTCAAGGAGATTTATTGAATTAAATATTAATTTGTTTATTTTTAAATTTTTTTAGATTTTCAATTTTTTATGAGATATTTTGATTCATACTTGATTGATTTTGAAAATATTTAATCAATCTACTTAGTACCTTATAATAGATCTTTTTTAAATAAGTATAAATGTGGAATGATAAGTATGTGATATATATTTCTTAACATGGTTAGCTCAAGATGAAAGAAATGTCATTAGACTCATCAAGATGAACTCTATTGAATTAAATATTTCTTTTTTACATTATTAATGATTTTATTTTCTAATGTTTTGGTATGCTTTATGAGGTATTCGAATTCACACAAGATTTGATGATCGAGAATATCACTCACCAACCTATTTACATCTTGGAATGCTTCTTTCTATAATAATTTATCTCATTTATTAAATTTTTTTCTATGATTTATTTATATTATATTTCTTAAATTATTTTAATTGTTTTCTTTAATGTATAGTCAATTGATATAAAAAGGTAATTATTATTATTTATGCTTTTTTAGATTAAAAATTTGTAGTATAATGAATAAGGATTGATGCAAATGAATAAAATATCATCAAACCCATATAGACATGCTATATTAAAATAATTATATATTTTATATTTTAAAATATTTTATTTTGTAATAGTTTAGCATGATTTATAAGATATTCTGATTCATACCTTAATTAATAATTAAGGATATTATACTCTATCTCCATTGTACTTGGAATGCATATTTTTTATATAGTTTATCTCATTTTTTCATATTTTTAGCTCAAAATTTGTTATATTAATATGTATCTCTCAATCTCCCTTTTGACATTTACATGTATTTGATTTAGTTATATTATATTGCATAAATGTTTTACATTTTGGCTTTAATAAATATTTACATAATATTAAAATAATTAATTTTTATTATTTATGCTGAGTTATTTTAATGTTTGACCATAATTCTAAATGAGGTTAGATTGAAATGAAACAAATATTGTTCGACTAATACCAACAAACTCTAACTAATTAAATGTTCATTCATATTTTTGTAGGTCTAATGAGATATTTTAATTCATAGATGATATGATGATTGATGATGTTTTATTAAAACTCTATATTATCATTGAAAGTAAATTTCTTACACAATTTATGTTTTATTTCAAATTTTTTGCTTTGTTTATGTTTTATTACTATGAAACTCTAATTCTCTTCTCATGTCACATTTACATTACTTTAATTTAGCTATATTATATTACATTGATTTATCTTATTTTATCTTTAATGTATATTTAATAAAAATTAAAAATAATAATTTATTATTATTATTGATTATAATATTTGATATTTCGTAGTAACTATAATTAAGTTATGATCAACATGAAACAAATGTCTTATGGCTCATCTCAATGAGCTTTGCTCAAATAATTATTTATTTTTTTAATGTATTTTAATTTTTAGCTTTTTGTCAAGTTTTATAGGTGTTTTGACTTGTAACTAATTTGATGATCCAAAATGTTACACTAAATCTACTTAATATCTTGGATTGCAATTTCGTAATTTATCTCATTTTTCAAATATTTTATTTTGACTAGGTTATATTACTATTTAACTCTAATTTTTCTCTCATCACACATTTTTAACACTTTAATTTTTTTACAATACAACACTTCAATTTATCTTATTTAAATATATTATATTTTTAAATAATATTTAAATTATATTTTATTATTAGTATTTATTTTTACTTACTTTATTGATTTTTATTTATTACAAATAAAGATTAGAACAAGACAAAATAAACATTGTTGGAAACATCTCAATGAGTTCTATGTAATAAATTATTTATTTTTATATTTTTTAATATTTTTAATTTGATGGTTTTAAAACTTCTTTCAAAATATTTTGATTCATATTTGATTTGATGATCAAGAATTTTATTAAATCTTCCTATTGTCATAGAATGTAACTTTCATATATCATTTATCATATTTATTCAAATGTCTTAGTTTGATTTGTTTATATCACTATTAAACTATAGTTCTTCTATAGTGTGATAATCAAATCACTTTGATTTGGTTATGTCATAAAATTTTAATTTTAATTTTTATTTTAATATATATTTACTTGAAATTAAAATAATTATTTTTATAATTTATATTAATTGCTTTTCTATAATTTGTAATATTTGCAAATGATGTTCAATTGAGATGAAGTGAACATTGATGGGCTTATCTTAATGAGCTGTGTCACCTTAAATTTTCATTTTAATTTTTTTTTTAAAAACTTTATTTTCTAGAGTTTGTGTGTGCTTTATGTGACGCATGAATGGCACCTAATTTGATGATTATGGATGTCGCACATGATCTCTTGAGTATTTAGTCATGCAATATTCTGATACACTTTACATCATTTCTTCAAATATTTTGTATTAATTCTTTTATATAAATATGTAACTCTTAATCTTTTCTCGTGCGACCATCACATTGCTTTGATATAGCTATAGTACATTGAACTAATTTATTTCATTCTAGCTTGTATGCATATTTGCAAGATGTTAAAATAATAAATATTATGATTTATACTTATTAACTTTAGTAATTTTTGGTAATTTTGGATGAGATTTGATCAAGACAAAACAAATATCATTCAATATATCAAGACCACCTCTATCTAAGGGAATTTTAATTTTGATATTTTTAAATATTTTATTTCTAATATTTATCGTGCTTCATGAGGCATTTTGATTTGTAATTAATTTGATGATAACTTATTTTGCACTTACACCCTTATGCATATTACACTTCTTTAATTTATCTATGTTTTGCTTAAACATATATTTAATTAATATTAAAAAGTTATTTTTTTATTATTTGTACTTATTTGGTAATTCATTGTAATTCCAAATGAGGTTTGACTAAAGAGAAATAAATATCATTAAAATCAACTTGGTGAGTTCTATTAAATTATATAATTATTTTTTATATTTTAAATAGTTTTTTTTAAGAGTTCAAAATTCTTAATAATTCAATTTGATTCAAGCATGATTTAGTAATAAAATCTGTTACACTCGATCTCTTTATTATCATTGAATTAATATTTTTCATATAATTGATCTCATTTTTTTAAACTTTCTATTTTTATCATGTTATTTTGCAATTAAACTATAAATATCCTCTCTTGCGGCCTATGCATTACCTTAATTGTATTATATTAGATTGCTTTTATTTATATTATTTTAGCTTTGTTATATATTTATTTAATATTGAAATGAAAGTTCATTATTATTTATGTTTATGTTATATGGAATTTCATAGTAATTCTTCTTGTGGTCTAATTGTGGCAAAACAAATATCATTTTAATTGGCACTAATAGATTTATCTAATTAAATGTTGATTTTTTATATTTTTAAATATTTTTAATTTCTAAGGTTCTTTGATATTTTTTGAGTCATTTTGATTCAAACCTAATTTCAAGGTCAAGTATGCTACTTACAATTTTTTAATTATCTTGAAATGGAACTTTTTACAATTTATTTTATTTAATTATTCTTTTTTTCTAAAATTTATTTATATCACAACAAATACCAATGCTCTTATCATGCAATGTCTCATCACTTTGATTTGGCATTATGACATTAATTATGAGTAAAATAATAATTTATTATTCTTTATTCATATTTATTTTATTAATTCATTGTAATTCCAAACTGATCGAGATGAAACAATATCAAAGGACACATCTAGATGAGCTCTATAGAATAAAATATTTTTTTATATATTTAAATAATTAATTTTTTAGATTTTTTCATGCTTTAGGAGGCATTTTTATTCATAAAAGTTTGATGATTGATGATGCTCAACTCAATCTACTTTGTATCTTTGAATAAAAATTTATCCTACAATTTATCTAAGTTTTCAACTTTTTTGCTTTGATTTTGCTATATCTCTAATTGATTGTCATACACTTTTTTTCAAGGTATCACATTTTATTTTCAATATATATTTACTTTTAATTGAAGTAATAATTGTATATTATTTATACTTTTTTAGTTTGCTTAGACATAAGAATTCCAAATGAGGTTTAATGAAAAATAAAATAAAATAAGCTCAAATCATCTTGACAATATATGTAATTAAAAAATCACTTTTATGCCTATTAATATTTTATTTTCTATGGGTTTTGAATATTTTGTGAAATGTAATAGTTTATAACTAATTATATTATCGGGAATGTTACACTTGATTTCACTAGTATTTTAGAGTTCAACTTTATTGCATAGTTTTTCACATTTAATCAAATTATTCACCTTAATTTGGTAATATTTCTATAAAACTCTAATTCTTCTATCATGTAGCCTTTATTATTTTTTATTTGGTTATTTTATATTGTTTTAATTTTTTTAAAATTTAATATATATTTACCAAAAACTTTAGAAATTTATTATTATTTAAGGTTCTTTACTTTTGTAATTTACATTAACCTCAAACGAGGTGTAGTTAAGTGGAAACAAATGTAATTAGAGTCATCTCAGGTTACATCTCATTAAATATTTGTTTTTTATTTTTAAATATTTTTCAATGATTTTGATATTCTTTATGAGGGATTTTAATTCTTATATCATTTGATTATCTTAGATGTTACATTAGATCTTCGAGTCATAGAATACAACTTTCTCTTAGAAATTATTTTAGTTTTTCAATTTTTTTTCTTTTATTTAATTACATTACTTTGTAACTCTAAGCCTCCTTTTCGTGATGTTTACATTATTTTATATTTAATATATTATATTAATTTAATTTGTTTTATTTTAGCTTTAATATATATATTTAATTATTATCTCAAAAATATTTTGTTATTATTTGTTATTTTTTAATTCTATCATTTAAAAAAAATACCAAATGAGTTCCAATCAAGATGAAACAAAGATCGTCAAAATAGTTATAATGAGCTCCACCCAATTGAATGCTCATTTTTATATTTTTAAATACTTATAATTTATAGTTTTAATACTTTGAATGCGACATTTTAAATATAATTTGGGTTCACGATTGAGGATGTTGCAGATGATCTCCTTAGTAAATTGGATTACAACTTCCTTATACATTCTTTCTCATTTTTTCAATTATTTTTTTTTATTTTGTTATGTTAATATGTAACTTCAATTCTCCCCTTGTGTGATCATTACTTCACTTTAATTTACTTATGGTACATTGAATTAATTTATCTAATCATATTTTATTACAAACTAACTTAATGTTAAAATAGTGATTTATTAGTATTAACCCTTATTTACTTTGGTAATTCATAATAAATCGAAAATTTTCTGATTGTTAAGAAGCAATCATCATTGGACTCCTATCTACAAGTTTCATAAAATTAGAAATTTATTTTTTATATTTTTAAATATTTTATTTTCTATGATTTTGGCACATTTTAAGAAATTATCTAATTTATGCCTAATTATTATGATCTCCTTAGCAACTTCGTGTGCATGTTTTCGATACAACGTATCACATATCTTCTATTGTTTTGCATTATTTTGGTTATATTACTATGTAAATCTAAATCTCCTAATGTGTGATCTTTATATCACACCAATTTGGCTATATTATAGTACTTTAATTTATCTCATTTTATCATCAATAAATATCTACATGACATTTAAAAAATTATTATTACTCATGGTTATTTACTTTAGTAATTCACATTAATTACGAATAAGGCAAAATTGATAAAAAAGTATCGTTGGATTCATCTTGACAAACTCCATCCAATGAAATATTCATTTTCTATTTTAAAACATTTTTTTAAAGTTTTGGCATGCTTTATAACAGATTTTGATTAATATATACATTAATGATTTAGGATGTTTTTATTAATCTTCTTAGAATCTTGGAATGCAACTTTACTATACTATTTATCTCATTTTACTAAATTTTTACTCTGATTTTGTTATATTCTATGTTTCCCTAAACCTTCAATCGTGTGACATTTATATCACTTTTATTTTTTGTTATTATATAGGTTCAACTTATCTCATTTTAAACATAATATATACATTTGTTTATTATTAAAATAATATTTTATTATTATTTATTCTTATTTAATTTGATAATTATAGTAATTTGAAATGATGTTAGATGAAGAGAATATAAAATATTATTAAACCTATTTTAACAAGCACTATCTAATAAAAAATATATTTTATTATTTTTAAATATTTATTTTCTATGATAGTTGAGCACTTCACAAAAACTTTTGATTCATACATGATTTAGTAATCGAGGATGTTACATTCGATCAGTTTAGTAATATGGTATAAACTTTTCTTATACATGATTTACTTAATTGTAAAATTAAAATTTTTTATTATTTATTCTTGTTTTTCTTTTTTGTTATTTTTAATAATTTTAAATAAGATTCATTTTATATAAAACAAAAATTGTTAGACTCATCTCAATTAGTGCAATGAAACTGAATATTTATTTTAATATTGTAAGTTTTGCTTTTATTGTTATGGTGCGCTTTAATTTGGTTATATTATTATGTAATTAAAAAGTTTCACTTATGTGACCTTTGTAACATTTTGATTTAGTTATGCTACATTTTTCCAAATTATCTAATTTCAATTTTATTATAAATTTATTTAATGTTAAAATAAAGACTTTTTATTATTACTCTTATTTAGTTTGGAAGGTTTTAGTAATTCCAAAAAATGTCTTATCTAGGTTAAGAAATGTCATTGCACTTGTACTAGTTTTAGCTAATTAAATATTATTTTTATATTATTAAAATATTTTTCTATTTTTTAATATTTTTTGCATCCTTTGTGAGACAATTTAATTTATATGGTCTTAGATAAATGAAGCTGCAACACTTGAACTTTGTAGTAACTTGAAATTGACATTTTAAAATTATCTCTATTTTGTTCAATTATTTTTTTATTTTTTTATTTTTAAGAAATTATAGTTCTCTCTCATGTCAGTTTTACATTACTTTGATTTTTTGTATTACATTGCCTTCAATTTGTCTTATTTGAATTTTTATATATATTTAATTAATATTAAAGTAATAAATCATTATTATTTAGCTTATTTAATTTTTTTAATTTGTTGTAATTCCAAATGATGTTTGATATATACAAAATAAAAATTATTAGACTCACCTTGATGAGTTTTATTAAAGAAATTGTTTTTTAACAAATTTTTTGTTGATTTTTGTGCACTTTAAAAGTCATTTTGAGTAATGCATGATTAGTTGATTGAGAATGTTACACTTGATCAACATATTTACTAAGAATGCAACTTTCTAATATAATTTATTGCTTTTTTATTTGAGATGAAACAAATAAGTGTTGTGTATTATTTCTTTTTATATTTTGGAATATTTTATTTTACAAAGTTGTTGGTAACTTCATGGGGGATTTATATTTGTATTTTATCTGATGATCAAGGATGTTCTTTATATCTTTTTGATTTGGTTATATTATTTTACATTAATTTATGTCATTTTCAATTTAATATATATTTTCTTAATATGAAAATAATAATTTAATTTTATTTATCTCGTTAGTATTTTATAACGCAACTTTCCTATGCAATTTGGTTGATTTTGTCAAATGTTTTGACTTTGTGTTCATTATATAGTCATGAAATCCTAATCCTCCCTTTATATACCATTTTATCACATCAATTTGTTTATATTATATTAATTTAGTTTTCCTTATTTGAGATTTACAATATATTTACTTAACATTAAATAAATAATTTATTTATTTTCATTCTTATTTGTTATTTCATTCATAGCAATTTGAAACAAGGTTTGATTGAAGAGAAACAAATGCTATTAGACTCACATCAATAGCATCGATCAATAAAATATTTATTTTTAATTTTAAAAATATTTTAAAGGGTTAGAGCATGCTTTACAAATATTCTAATATATGACTTATTTGATATTTAATGAACTTACAGTCAATATTCATAGAATTTAAGAATGCAACTTATACAATTCATCTTATTTCTTCAAAGGTTTTTACTTTATTTGGTTATGTTATTATTTAACTCTAAAACTCCTCTAATGTGTCCTTTACATCACTTTAATTTGGTTGTAATATATTACTTGAATTAATCATATTTTAGCTTAATGTATATTTACTTCATATTATAATAATAAATTATTATTATTCATTATTATTAAATTTTGTAATTATTGTAAATAAAAAATAGATATGATTAAGACAAAAAATGTCACTAAACTAGTCTCGATGTGCTTAATGGTATTCAGTATTTTGCTTAATTGTTTTATTACGTATAATTTTAGCACAATTTGTTAGGAATTTGGATTTGGACATGAATTTAGCATCATGAGGGTTACACATGATCACTTTAGTATCCTAGAACATAATTTTCTTACAAAATTTATCTGATTTCTTTAAATTTTTTATTTAGATTTAGTTACATGAGTATGTAACTTCTATTCTCCACTAATATTAGCTATACTTCTCAATGATTTAGACATGCTACTCTACTTTTATTTATCTAGTCCCAATATTATTCACTTAGTGTTATTATAATAATTTATTATTAATTATGCTTATTTATTTTTATAATGCTCAGTAAATCGAAATGATATTTCATTGATACCAAAAATACATCATTGGACTTATCTTTGTGATCTTTATCAAACTAAATAATAATTTATATATTTTAAAAAATTTTATTCTCTATGCTTTTAGCATTCTTTTAGAGGAATTTGATTTGTGTTTTCTTTGATGATAAAAATTATTACACTTGATCTTGTTAGTATCTTAGAAAGAAACTTTCTAGTTTAATTTATTTCATTTCATTAAAAGTTTTTCTTTGATTTGATAATATTACCATGTTACTCTAAATCTCTTCTCAAATGACTTTAATAGTACCCATATTTAGTTATATTACAATGATTCAATTGATCTTATTTCAATTTAAATCTTTATTTACATATTATTAAAATTAATTTATTATTGTGTAAGTTATCTCAATTTTTAATTGAAATGAACCCAAGTAATGTTTACTGTACTATTTATCTCATTTTTCTAAATTTTTACTTTTAATTGGTTATATTACTATGTTTCCCTTAACCTCCTCTCGTGTGACTTTTATATCACTTTTATTTTGTGTTACCATATTGCTTCAACTTATCTCATTTTAAACATAATATATATATATATATATTTGTTTATCATTAAAATAAAATTTATTATTATTTATTTTTATTTAATTCGATAATTATAGTAATTTGTGTTGATGTGAGATGACGAGAATATAAAATATTATTAAACTTATTTTAACAAGCACTATCTAATCAAAAATATATTTTATTATTTTTAAATGTTTATTTTCTTTGATAGTTGAGCACTTCACAAAATCTTTTGATTCATACATGATTTAGTAATCGAGGATGTTACATACGATCACTTTAGGAATATGGTATAAACCTGTCTCATACATGATTTACATAATTGTAAAAATTAAATTTTCTATATTTATTCTTCTTTTTCCTTTTTGTAATTTGTAATAATTTTATGTAAGATTCAATTGATATAAAACAAAAATTGTTGGGCTCATCTCAATTAGTGCAATCCAACTGAATATTTATTTTAATATTTTAAGTTTTGTTTTTATGGTTATGGTGTGCATTAATTTGTTTAATTATTATGTAATTAAAATGTTTCACTTATGTGACCTTTGCATCATTTTGATTTAGTTATGCTATATTTTTCCAAATTATCTCATTTCAAATTTTATTATAAATTTATTTAATGTTAAAAAAATACATTTTATTATTTATTCTTATTTTGTTTGGAAGGTTTTAGTAATTCCAAAAAAAGTCTTATCTAGGTAAAGAATTGTCATTGTACTTGTTTGTACAAGTTTTAGCAAATTAAATTTATTTTTTATATTATTAAAATATTTTTTTATTTTTTAGTATTTTTTGCATCCTTTGTGAGACATTTCAATTTATATGGTCTTAGATAAATGAAGCTGCAACACCTGAACTTCATAGTAAATGGAAATGGAACATTCTAAAATTATCTCTATTTTGTTCAATTATTTTTTGTACTTTTTATTTTTTTATTTTTAAGAAAATATAATTCTCTCTCATGTCACTTTTACATCGATTGTTTATATTACATTGTATTCAATTTGTCTTATTTGAATTTTTATATATATTTAATTAATATTAAAGTAATAATTCATTATTATTTAGCTTATTTAATTTTTTAAATTTGTTG
This sequence comes from Vanilla planifolia, assembly GCA_023846275.1. Classification (NCBI taxonomy): domain Eukaryota; kingdom Viridiplantae; phylum Streptophyta; class Magnoliopsida; order Asparagales; family Orchidaceae; genus Vanilla; species Vanilla planifolia. The sequence continues at coordinate 2,851,150 of JAIUJO010000037.1, forward strand.
TAACTCCAAATGATGTTTGATAAAGACAAAAAAAAATTATTAGACTCGCCTCGATAAGTTTTATTAAAGTAATTTTTTTAATTTTTAATTATTTTTTCTTTGATTTTTGTGCACTTTAAAAGTCATTTTAAGTAATACATGATTAGTTGATTAAGAATGTTACACTTGATCAACATATTGTCTTGGAATGCAACTTTCTCATATAATTTATTACTTTTTTATTTGAGATGAAACAAATAAGTGTTGTGAATTATTTCTTTTTATATTTTTGAATTTTTTTTACAATGTTGTTGGTAACTTCATGAGGGATTCATATTGGTACTTGATCTGATGATCAAGGATGTTACACCTGATTATCTTAATACATTAGAATTTAACTTTTATTTATAATTTGTCATTTCTTTAAATTTTTCTTTTAATTGGCTATATTAGTATGTCATAAGAAATCTTCTCTAATATGTTCTTTATATCTTTTTGATTTGGTTGTATTATTTTACATTAATTCATGTTATTTTAAATTTAATATATATTTTCTTAATATGAAAATAATAATTTAATTTTATTTATCTCGTTAGTATCATATAATGCAACTTTCCTATACAATTTGGCTGATTTTGTCAAATGTTTTGACTTTGAGTTCCATATATAGACATGAAATTCTAATACTCCCTTTATGTATCCTTTTATCACATCAATTTGTTTATATTATATTAATTTAGTTTTCCTTATTTGAGATTTACAATAGCTTTACTTAACATTAAATAAATAATTTATTTATTTTCATTCTTATTTGTTATTTCATTCATAGCATTTTGAAACAAGGTTTGATTGAAGAGAAACAAATGCTATTAGACTCACATCAATTGCATCGATCCACAAAATATACATTTTTAATTTTTAAAATATTTTAAAGGGTTTGAGCATGCTTTGCAAAATATTATAATATGTATCTTATTTTATATTTAATGAACTTACAATCAATATTCATAGAATTTAGGAATGCAACTTTCTTATACAATTCATCTTATTTCTTCAAAGTTTTTACTTTATTTGGTTATGTTACTATTTAACTCTAAAACTCATTTAATGTGTCCTTTACATCACTTTAATTTGGTTGTAATATATTACTTGAATTAATCTTATTTTAGCTTAATGTATATTTAGTTCATATTATAATAATAAATTATTATTATTTATTATTATTCAATTTTGTAAATATTGTAAATAAAAAATAGATATGATTAAGACAAAAAATGTCACTAAACTAGCCTCGATGTGCTCTATGCCATTAAGTATTTTGCTTAAATTTTTTATTATCTATAATTTTAGCACAATTTGTTAGGAATTTGGATTTGTACATGAATTGAACATGATGAGGGTTACACATGATCATTTTAGTATCCTAGAACATAACTTTCTAATAAAATTTAACTCATTTCTTTAAATTTTTTTATTTAGATTTAGTTACATGACTATATAACTTCTATTCTCCACTAATATTACCTATACTTCTCAATGATTTAGTCATGTTACTCCACTTTAATTTATCTAGTTCTAATATTAATAGTTATTCACTTAATATTAATATAATAATTTATTACTAATTATGCTTATTTATTTTGATAATTCTCAATAAATCTAAATGATGTTCCATTGATACAAAAAATACATTTTTGGACTTATCTTTGTGAACTTTATCAAAATAAATATTAATTTATATATTTTAAAATATTTTATTTTCTAAGCTTTTAGCGTTCTTTTAGAGGAATTTGATTTGTGTTTTATTTGATGATAAAAATTTTTACACTTGATCTTGTTAGTATCTTAGAAAGAAACTTTCTAGTTTAATTTATTTCATTCCTTCAAAACTTTTGCTTTGATTTGATAATATTACCATGTTACTCTAAATCTCTTCTCGAATGACTTTGATAGTACCCTTATTTCGTTATATTACATTAATTCAATTGATCTTATTTCTATTTAAATCTTTATTTACATATTATTAAAATTAATTTATTATTATTTAAGTTATCTCAATTTGTAATTGAAATGAACCCAAATAATGTTTGATCGAGATGTAACAAATGTCATCTGAATCATCTCAATTTAGCTTAATCCAATAATTATTCATTTTTTTCTTCGAATGTTGGAATAAAATTTTTACATACAATTTATTTGATTTCTTCAAATTTTTCTCTTCTATTTTCTTGTAATTCTATGTAACTTTATATCTTCTATTATTTGACCTTTACATCATTTCTATTCGGTTATGTAATATTATTACAATCTATCTCTTTTTAGCAATAATATATAATTCCTTAATATTAAAATAACAATTATATATTATTTATGTTGATTTCCTTTGTTAATTTAAAATAAATTAAGTAGCGTTAGATTGAGATAAAATCAAAGTTGTTTGACTCGACTCAAATGGCTCCACCCAATTAATTATTCATTTTATATTTATAAGTATTTTATTTTTTTTATAATTTTTTGTATTCTTTATGAGTTATTTTGGTATATACTTTATTTGATGATCAAGAATGTTTACCTTTCATCTCATTAGTGTCTTAGAACCAAAGAATTTGCTACAATTTCTCTCTTTTCTGAAAGTTTTTGTTTTGATTTTCTTTTATTATTATAGAACTCTAACTCTCTTTCTTTCTTTTATGACCCTTACATCACTTTGATTTGATTGTATTATATTGCTTAAATTTATCTCATTTTAGCTTTCATATATATATATATATATATTAAAATAATAATTTATATTTAGATCAATTATTTATTTCTATAATTTATTATTTTTAAATATTATATTCTTTATGATTTTTGACATATTTTATGAGACATTTTGATTCATATCTCATTTAATGATTAAGGCATTGTAGTTGATCTCCATACCATCTTAAAAAATTTCTTTACTTTAAAATGTTTCAGATTTCCTCAAAGTTTTCATTTTGATTTGGTTATGTTATTTTATAACTCTAAATCTTCTACTGTGTAATTTTTATATCACTTAGATTTGGAAATGCTATATTGCATCAATTTATTTCATTTTATTTTTTAATTAATATTTACTTAATATTTAAATAATAATTTGTTATTATTAGTAATTAAATTTTGTAAATGGTAGTCTTTCCAAAAAAAGATCTTATTAAGCTGAAAACAAATATCATTGGACTAGTCTCAATGAGTCTATTTAATTAAATATTTATTTTTAAATTTTAAATATTTTATTTTCTTCTTTTTTTGTTCTATTTCATTAGAGATTTTTATTTACAATTGATTTGGTAATTAAAGATGTTAAATATGAATTTCTTAGTATCACGAAATATAATTTTCATGTGTAATTTATCTTATTTCTACAAAGTTTTCTATTTGTTGTTATATTAAGTTGTAACCCTAAATATCCACTCAAATGACCTTTAAATCACCTTGATTTAATAAACTACTTTTCTTTGATTTATGACAGATAAAATTGTTTATATATATTTATTTAATATTTAAATAACATTTTATTTGTTAGTTATTCTTATTTACTTTGAAAATTCATTGTACTTCTAAATGAGGTTGAATTAAGATGAATAAAATGTTGTTGGACTTGTCTCGATGAGCTTTATCAAAATATTTTTGTATATCTAGAAACTTTTTATTTGATTAAGGTTTTCGCACACATTAAGAGAGATTTTTATTTTCATATGATTTGATGGTTAAAGATATTACACTCGAATTTCTTAATACCTTAGAATGCAACTTTCTTAAATAATTTATCTTAATGTTCAAAGTTTTTGCTGTCAGTACCCTTAGAGTGCAACTCTTTTCTTATATGACCTTTCTTCATTTTCATTTTGTTATGTCATATTGTATCAATTTATCTTATTTTTTAATATGTACTTACTTAGTACTAAAAGAGTCATTTCTTATCATTTATGTTTATATAGTTCCTTAATTAGCAATTACTCCAATTGAGGTCCAATCAAGTTGAAACAGACATAGTTAACTCCTCTTCAAAGGTTCTCTTTAATTAAATGTTCCTTTTTTAATAATTTTATATACATTAATTTCTCAATGATTTCGTATGCTTTAGTATATATTTCTATTTGTACTTGATTTCTTAACTATGGATTCTACACTAAATCTTTCTATTATCTTGGAATTCATTTTTCAATTAGAACTTACCTCATGTCTTTAAATATTTGACTTGGATTTAGTTGTATTACTATTTAATTATAAATATACCCTCATGTGAGCTTTATATTACTTTGGCATAGTTATATGAGATTACTTCAATTGTCTAATTTCAATTTTAATATATATTTATTTCACATGAAAAATTTTCTTATTTAGAGATTCCAAAAGTCGTTTGATCGAGATGAAGCAAACATCATTGGACTTGTCTCAATGAGCTCTATTTAATTAAATATTATTTTTTTTAATATTAATTTTTTATATTTTTAGCTTATTTAATGAGACATTTCAAATTATACTTGATTTGATAATTACTGATGTCACACACTATCTCTTCAACAACTTAGAATAAAATTATCCATGCAATTTATCTAATTTCTACGAAGTTTTTGCCTTGTTTTAGATATATTACTAAAAAACTTCAAATCTCTTTTGGAGTGGCCTTTAAATTACATTTAACTGGTTTTATTATATCATTTTAGTTTATTTAATTTCAACTTCAAAATATATTTTCTTGATATTAAAGAAATATTTTTTTATTTTTTGTACTTGTTTGCTTTGGTAACTCATAATAATTCCAAAGAGTCATTATTGAGGTAAAGCAAAAGTAGTTGGATTTTTCTTGATGAGTTATATCCAAAAAATATTCATTTTTATAATTTTAAATAGGTTTTTGAGGATTCTTACATGATTGAGAAGATGTTTTTATTCGTACATAATTTAATGATTGATCATGTCATACTCGATCTTTATGGAATATTGGAATGTAACTTTCTCATACAGTTGATCTCATTCTTTGAAAGTTTTCACTTTTATTTTGTCATTGTTATCTAACTCTTAATCTTTTGCCTTATAATCTTTAAATTCCTTTTGTTTGATTATATTATATTCTTTAATTTATCTCATTTTATCTTTAATATATATTTACTTAATATTGAAATAATCATTAATTTATATTTATACTTATTTATTTTACTAATTCAAAGTAATTCCAATCATTGTCCAATCTAAATGAACTAAACATCATTAGACTTGTCTCTATTGGCTATATTTTGTTAAATATTTATTTTAATATTTTTGAATATTAACATTTTAATTTTTTTAGCTTATTTAATAAAACATTTCAAATTATACTTGGTTTCATTATCAAGTGTGTCACACTCCATCTCTCCAACACCTTATAATGCAATTATCCATACAATTTATCTTACTTCTTCAATGTTTTGGATATGTTACTACAAAACTTCAAATCTCTTTTGGTGTGGCCTTTAAATTACATTTAATTGGCTTATTATATCATTTCAATTTATTTATTTCAACTTTAGAATATTTTTTTATACAAAAATAATAATAATTTAGGTTTCATACTTGTTTGGTTTGGTAATTTATAATAATTTCAAAATGCTTGATTAAGGTGAAGCAAAAGTTGTTGGATTTTCCTCGATGAGGTATATCCAACAAAATATTTGTTTTTTAATACTTTTAGAAAAGTATTTGAGGATTTTTAAGTGTTTTGCGAGATATTTTGATTCACATATTATTTGACGATCGATCATGTTACACTTGATCTTTATCGAATATTAGAATGCAACTTTCTCATACAATCGATCTCATTCTTTGAAAGTTTTCACATTGATTTAGTTAAATTATTATCTAACTCTTAATCTTTTGCCTTATAACCTTTACATTATTTTTGTTTGATTATATTATATTTTCTTAAAATTATCTTATTTTAGCTTTAATATATATTTATTTAATATTGAAATATTGTTTAATTTATTTTTATACTTATTTACTTTACTAATTCAAGGTAATTCCAAACTATGTCCAATCTAGATGAACCAAACAACATTGGTTGCATCTCGACAAGCTCTATCTATTAAATAATCATTGTTCTATTCTTAAATATTCTATATCATTAGAGTTTTGTTATGCTTTATGAGATATTTTTTCTAAATCTAGCTTGATGACTAAGCATGTTTCAATTTTTTTTCTTAGTATATTACATTCCAACTTTAATGTATAATTTATCTTAGTAGTTCAAAAGTTGCACTTCAATTTGATTATATCACTATGATTCTTTAACTATCCTATTATGTGACCTTTACTTGACTTTGATTTTGTTATATAATATTGCCTTAATTTATCATATTTCATCTTTAATATATATTTGAGCAACATTTAAAATATATTTTTGTACTATTTTTAGTTATTTATTATGGTAATTTGACACAAAACAACATTTGATTAAGTATAAACAAATTTGGCTCAACACTTCTCGATAAGCTCTATTTAATTAGTTATATATTTTTATTTCTTTAAATATTTAAGTTTCTTGAGTTTTTTTAATTCTTAAAGGAACATTTTATTTTGAACTTGATTTGATGATCAAATTTATTACACTTGGTCTCCTTAGTAATTTCAAATGTTACATTGCTATGAAATTTATTTTATTTCTTAAAAGTTTTCCCTTTGATAATGATATGTTACTACAAAACTCTAATTCTTCTCTCATGTGACCATACATCACATTGATTTTTTTAATTATGTTATGTCAATTTACCTCTTTTCCAATTAAAATTCTATCAATTTAAGATTAATAAAATAATTTCTTATTATTTATAGTTATTCACATTGGTAATTGCTATAACTAGAAGCAAGGTGAAATAAAGAGAAAACAAATGTCATTAGAGTAATCTTGGTTTGGTTGAAATTGTTTTGCTTTGATTTTGTTATATTAATAAAAAATACTAACTCTACGCATGGTGTCCTTTACGTCTCTTAGTTGACTAGTGCAATGCTTAAAATTATCTTATTTTAACTTTAATATATAAATATTTATGTAATACTAAAATAATTATTTTTTTGTTATTTATGCTTATTTAGTTTATAAATTTGTACTATTTACAAACAAGGTCTTATCAAAAAGAAAAAACATCATTGGAGTAATCTCAATGAGCTTTAAATAATTAAATATTTATTTTTTATTCATAAATATTTTCCTTATTTTGACATCCTTTACATAAGATTTTTCTTAGTACCACATTTAATGATCGTAGATATTACACATAATCTCCTTAGAATAATTGAATACAACTTTCTTATACAATTTATTTTATTATTTCAAAGTTTTACTTTCAATTAGTTTTACTACTATGTAACTCTAAATCTCATCTCATGTTAACTTGACAATATTTTGATTTAGTTGTATTACTTAGCATCAATTTATAAAATTAGCATTAATATATAATGACTCAATATTTAAATAATAAATTATTATTATTTATTCTTTGTTAAATTTGTAATTAAAATTAATTCCAAATGTGGTATAATCGAGATAGAATAAACATGGTTGGAATATTATTGATGAGCTATATCAGGTTGAATATTCTTTTTTAATTTGTTTCAATAAAGTTTTTTTTATTGCTTTAGCATGTTAAAAGAGACATTGTGAATAATACATAATTTGATGATCAAGGATGTTACACTTAATCTCTTTCATATCTTGCAATGTAATTTTCTTATACACACACACACAACCACATATATGCACATTCACATGTACATATACACATGCACAAACATGCACACACAGATGTATAAAAACACATGCACACACACACACACACATGTGCACACAAAATCACAAACGTGCATCCGCACAAACACACATGCACATGTTCATGTACACAAACACATGCAAGCACACACAAAAGCACAAGCTCCCACCAGCACAAATATGCACATACAAGCATGCAATATCACACATGAATGCATGCACACAAACATGTGCTCATTTGAATAATAACTAATACCCACAAACACATACACATGCATGAAACACGTGCATAGCACACACATGCATAGATGTATACACGCGACCCGTATACATACCACACGTGCATAAACTAACACACACACACTCACATACATGTGCAACACATATGCACACTCAAATGCCCAAAAACATGTAGACATGTACACACACACACACATAAATAAGCATGCCTACACACCCATGAGAACACACATGCACTTGCACCCATGCAGGTACACAAATAAAGAAATGCATACATGCACACACAAAGGAACATAAGAAAACAAATATGCACATGCACACACATAGATACATGCATACAGATGCACTCACATGAATAAACATGAATGCATACTCACACAATCACACATATGAACATGCACTGACGTGCACACAAATAAAGAAACATGCATATATGAACACATACACACACACACACACATGTATGCACACAAATGCACTCACATACATATAAACATACACACACTTGAATACACAGACATATGTATGCACACATACACACACATGCATACACAGACATATGTATGTACACATACACTTGTACACATGCATAAAGCACATGCTCACATAAATATGAATGCATGCACAGACACTCATATACATACACATATAGACACACACACATACTTACATATACACACACACATAAACACTCGCACATACACAAAGAAGCTTGTATACACACACACACACATATACTTGTATATGCACAGTCGCATAGATACATGCTTTTGCACTTGCACACATGCATGCATGCACACTTATGCATGTGCACACATGAAAAAACATAGGCTAACACACACCCATGCATTAAGATGCACATACTTACAAATGTGGAGGCACTCACACATGCACACACATGCACACTTACAAACACATTTCCATGTAGAATCAGGCATACACATATGCATACACATGCACACTTATGCACAAACACATATGCATACATATGTGCATATGTGTGCACATCCACATATACTCTTGTATGCATACAAACACACACACACAAACTTGCACTCACATGCATGCACTTATACAAGCACAAACACACGCACGTCGATGAACCAACAAAGATAAGCTCACAAACACACAAATGCTCACACACATAGGCTTACACAAATGCATGCACTTACACACACACACACAACCTTAACAAAAACATACAAACTTATGTGCATGCATGCACACATACACATGTGAGTGCAAAAATGTACTCACAAAAAAGAGCATGCACACACATGATCACACACACATGTGCACACACACGTTGACATGCACACACACACACACACACAAATAGATACATACATAAATGAAGACACACCTATACATAGATACAATTTTGCACACATGCATAGACACATACATACACACAAACCAATCACAAGCCCACACTTATGCACAAATATGTACATATAAGCACACATGCATACACATAGAAACACACACATAAAAACCTATACTCAAACATGTTTTCTTGCATCTGCACACCAATGAATACATAAACATACAGACATGGGCACATGCACCTAAATGGGCACATGCAAGCACATGTGTCGATGTAGGTAGACACACATGCACATGGAGACAGGCTTAAACACGTGAACTCACATGCACACACACACACACATGCACATGCATATACAACAACATATACACACAAAGACACTATTACACACACACACAAATGCACACATACAGACATGCATACTCATGCACACATATATGTACATATACACGTGCACACATGACTATATAAATGCACAAACAAACACATATTTATGCACACTAGCATAAACACAATCATGCATGCACATACACCTACACACAATCACGTACACACTATCACACATACAAATGTATGAACATGAAAACACACACAAAAGCACACACAACATGCATGCATTAGATGTAGATGTGCATGTACTACACACACATGCACACACATGTACAAAAATAATGGCATAAGAACATATACATCAAATAAATGTACAAACACACACACATATGCACAATCATAGACACAAGCATGCACCAAAGCATACATGTACTTGTGTGTATACATACAAACATGCAATCATGCACACAAACACGTGCAAACACACACATACACACCATGCCCTAACACACACACACACACACTATGCTCTAACACACATACATGTGTGCATGTGCATATATATGGACATGCATGAACATAGATATGCACATACACACACCTCCACACACTCCCATATACATGCATGTGTACACTTAGCACATCCATGTACATGCAGAAACACAAGCCTATACACATGCACACACACACACACATAGATGCACATGCATGCACACATGCACAAGAACATAGACACACACATGTATATAAACTCAAATGACTAGGTACAAAAACATGCATGCATACACACATATATACTAACAAGTACACCAATATGGATGCACATGCACACAAACCATTCACACATATAAGTACAAACACACATGTATGCACACACGTATGCATACACACTTACACACACACATGCTCACACAGCCACATACCAACATCCACAAAGATGCATACTTATCCATGCACAACACACATAAAAACACAAATGCATGTGCATGCAAACACAAGTGCATGCATACATAGACATAAACGCACTCACATATAGATGCACATGCATGCACACACACACATGCATATGCATGCACAAGCATACATGCTCGCACTCATATTACAAAAATATCTATTTACTTTTATTTATTATATTTTAGTTTATTATCTAGTTACTTAATAATAATGTAATAATTTTCTTATTATTTTTTAATTTTTTTGTAATTCATAACATTTCCAAATGAGGGCCAAATAAAAGAAAATAATTGTTAATTGATCTACCTTGACAAGCTCTATCTAATTGAATATTCACTTCTATATTTTAAAATATTTTATTTTTGAGGGTTTTTGGAAGGAATACATGGTATTTCAATAGATGACTAAGTTGTTAATTGAGGATGTTATAGTCGATCTACTTTGCATCTTGGAAATGTAACTCTCTTATTATTTATCTTCTTCTACTTTTTTTGCCTCATTTGGTTAAAATACAACGTGACTCTAAATCTAATCTTTTGTGTACTATTCATCGCATTGGTTTGGTTGTATTACATTGCTTCAATTTTAGACATTTCAACTTTAATATATATTTCCTTAATGTTAAGTAATAATTTGTTAATTTTTTTTGCTTATTAATATTAGTATTTTGCCAAATTTTGAACAAAATTCAAACAAGATAAAACAAACATCATTGGACTACTCTAAAGAAGTTATATTCAATTAAATTTTCATTTAAATAATTTTAAATATTTAATTTTCTATCATTTTTGCATTTTTTGTCAGACTTTTCACTTTATACCATATTTGATGATTGAAGATATTACACTCGATCTCTTATGTACTTGGAATGAGACTTTACTATATAATTTATCATATTTTTTCAAATGTGTTCATTTCCTTAGTTATATAACCATATAACTCTAAATGTCTCATGTCATGTTTATAATGCAGTAATGTTTTTGTATATGTCACTTCAATTTATTACATTTGAGCTTAAATCTATTTTTTCTTAACGTTATAGGTATAATTTGTTATTATTATTTTTATTTAACTTGGTAAATGGCTATAATTTTAGACAACATTCTTTCGAGACAATTTTGCATGATAGGCTTTATCAAATTTTGGTGTGTTTTGCAAGACATTTTAATTTGTACTTGATTTGATGATCATAGATATTGCACTTAATCTCCTTAATGTCCTAGAATATAGCATTTTATATAATTTATTTCATTATTTAACATTTTCACTTTTAACTTAGTTATATTGCATATTATTTATCTCTTTTAAGGTTTATAATTTATTTTTGTAATATTAAAAAATTACTTATTATTTTACTATTATTATATAATTTTGAAATTTGTAATAATTCCAAAGAATATTTAGTTTAGATAAATCCTTCATTGTTGGACTCAACTCAATGAGTTTAATCTGATTAAATATTTAATTTATTATTTTATTTAAATTTTTATGGTTTAGCATGTTTTCCAATACATTTTAATTCGTACCTTATTTAATGATAGAGGATGTTACACCTGATCTGCATAGTTTTTTGCAATATAACTTTTTATCATAATTTATCTCATTTCTTAAAAGTTTTGCCTTTTATTTTGTTATATTAAAGTGTAAATCTAATTGTCAACTAGAATGAACTTTATATCACATTGATTTGGTTACATTATGTTGTTTTAATTTATCAATTAGCTTTAAAACATATTTACTAATTGTAAAATTCTAATTTGTTTTATTATTTATACTTAATTATTTTATTATTTAATTATAATTTTAAACAAGGTCTAATTGAGATGAAAAGAATATTGTTTGTCATAATTAGCCTTATTTAATTAAATAAATTTTTAAATATTTTTAATAATTTTTTATTTTTTAAGGATTTGGCAAAATTTATGATAGATTTTAATTCATATTAGATTTGACCATTGGGAATGTTACACCTGATATCTTTATCTCATTTCTTTAAATATTTTTATTTAATTTAGCTATATTACTACGAAACTCTTATTCTCCTGACATGAGGTGTTTATGTTACATTTATTTGGTTAAATTAATTTGTTTTAATTTATTTCACTTTAGATTTATTAAATATTGAAATAATATTAAAATTATAATTTATTAATATTTATGATTATTTAATTTGAAAATTCATAGTAATCATAAGTATGGTCTTTTCAAGATGAAATAAATGTTATTGGATGCTCCTTAATGAGCTTTATCTAAATAAATGTTATGGAACACTTTTTTTGTCATTTAGAATAGTACTTGATTTACCACTTCTGTGACTCTTACATTACCTTTACTTTACTATGTTACATTTTTTGAACTTATCTCGTTTATGCTTTGATATGTATTTAATTATTATTAAGGTAAATACTTATTTTTATTAATACTTATTCAATTGTATAAGTCATAATAATTCCTAACAAGATTTGATCAAGATAAAATAAATTTTGTTAGACTATCTAATGAGCTCAATCTACTTCAATATTCCTTTTAACAATTTTAAATATTTTATGTTTTATGGATTTGGTATGCATTAGAGGTACTTGTATTTATACCCAATTTGATGATTAAGGATGGTACACTCAATCTCTTTAGCATTTTAGAATACAATTCTCAACTAACATTTGCCTCATTTCTTCAATTATTTTCTAATATTATGATATATTACTATGTAAAATTAAATCTTATCTCTTGTCATGTTTATATTGCTGTGATTTAGTTACATATTACATTGATTTAATTCAACTAATTTAATCTTTAACATATATTTAATTAATATAAAAATAATATCTTATTATTTTTTTTGCATATTTATTTTTGAAATTCATAGTAATTCAAAGCTTAGTTTGATCAGGGTGGGATAGATGTTTTTGAACACATCTTGATGAATGATATGGAACTTGACATTTAGTTTTATAATTTTAAATTTTCTTAGGTTTTTTGTGTGCTTGATGACATTTTAATTCATGTCTAATTTTTTTTGAAAGATGTTACACTTGATATCCATAATAACTTGGAATTCAACTTTCTTATATAATTTATCTAATTTCTTCAAATGTTTCATTTTGATTTGCTTAGGTTATTATGAAACATTAAATGTCCTCTCATGTGATAATTTTATACCTTTCATTTAGTTAGTTAAATTGTTTATATTTACCTCATTATAGCTTCAATATATATTATATTACCTAAAATTTGTCATGCAACATTGCTTCAATTTATCTTTTCTCAACTTTAATATTTCTTTATTTATTATCAAATTAGTAGTTTAATCCTATTTATGCTTATTTATTTTGGTAATTCAATTTAATTCCAAACAAGATCTAATTAATACAAAACATACATCATAGGATTCATCTTGATGACCTCTATGTAACAAAAAATAATTTATATATATTTTAAATATCTTAGTTTTTCTTAGTTTGGGACATTTTTTGGATATTTTGATTCATTGCAAGTTTGATGAATGATCCTATTATACTCAATCTCCACAGCATCTTAAAATACAACTTATAAATTTATCTCATTTCTTTAAAATCTTTGCTTGATTTGGACATATTACTTTCTAACTATAAATCTTTCTCTTCTGAACTTTACATTTTTTTGAATTTTTGAAATTATATTACATCAAATTATCACATTTTAGCTTTAATATATACCCTTTTAATACCTAAATACTAATTTATTTTTATTTATTATTATTTATTTCATTAATTCATAATAATTCTAAATGTAGTTTGATTGAGATGAAAAGGTATCATTGGAATGGTTTAGATGTGCTCTATCAATTAAATATTTATTTATATATTTTAAAATATTCTTTTATTTTTTATGACACTTAATTTGATGGTTGAGAATGTTACTTATTTTAATTAATATCTTGGAATAAATGTTTCGATCAAAATTTATCTCATTTATTTATATATTTTTATTTTAATTTAGTTATATTACTATGAAACTCTAAATCACATATCTCATTTCTCATTTTAGCTTTAATTTTATTACTTAATATTTAAAAAATAATTAATTATTTTTTATGCTTATTTATTTTTGTAATTTGTATTAATTCAAAGCAAGATCTAATTTAGATGAAACAAACATCATTGGATCATTTAGACAAACTCTGTCCATTTAAATATTCACTTTAACACTTTTAAATATTTTATTTTTAATGACTTTTAGTATGTTATATAGATCACTTCAATTTATTCAACATTTGACCATTGATGATGTTACACTCAAATTTCTTAGTATGTTGGAATTTATTTTTTTTCAAATAAGTTATCTCATTTTTGACACTTTTGGCTTTGATTTGGTCATATGTTTTTTCACTTTAAATCTACTCTTATGTGATTTTTACTTCACTTTGATTTTATAATATAGCATTTCTTAAGTTTATCTTACTTTAACTTTAATGTATACTTAATAAAATAATAGTAATTTAATTTTTAAGCTTACTTATAATGATAATTCATATTAATTTCAAATATGGTTTAATCAAGAAGAAACAAGTGTCATTATACCCTTCTAAACATGCTTTGTAAAATTAAAAAATTCATTTCCAAAATTTTTTTATTTTTAATTTTCCCTTTTTAGCATGCTTTGTGTAACATTTCAACTTGTACCATATTTAATGATCAAGGATATTGCACTCATTCTCCTTAATATTTAGGATTGTAATTTTTTCGCACAAATTATCATATTTGTTAAGCTATATCTCTTCCATAATGAAACATATAAAGCATTTATTTTATTATTTTACATTATCTCAATTTGTAACATTTTAGCTATAATAGATATTTACTTAAATATTGATTTTCATATTTTATTATATTTTCTTTTCTAGTGTTTTGGTATACTTTTATGAGATATTTTGATTTGTAACTTATTTGAAATTGAGAATGTTACACTCAATCTTTTCTCTATCATGGAAAGAACCTTTGTTGTATACTTTATCAAATTTCTTCAGTGTTCACTTTGATTTGGTTATATTACTATGTAGCTATAGTTCTTCTCGAGTGTGATTATTTCATTGCTCTGATTTGGATGTTGTACTTGCTCCAATTTATCTCTTTTCAAATGTAATATATATTTATTTAAATTTAAAGTAATGATTTTTATTTTTTATGCTTATTTAGTTTTTTAAATTTTTAATAATTTTAAATGTAGTCTGATCGAGACAAAATAAATCATTTTTTACTCATCATGAAAATTTTAATCTAATTAAATATTAATTTTTATTATTTTAAATATTTTTTAATGAGTTTTTAATGTATTATGAGATATTTTAATTCTTACCTGATTTGATAATAGAGAATGTTATGATCAATCTCATTTGCATTATAGAATTGAAATTTTTTCTTATAATTTATCTCATTTTAGGAAAGTTTTTTTGTATATATTACTCTATAACTTTAAATCCCTTATGGCACTTCTTTTCCACTTTGATTTTGTTATGTTACATTGCTTTAATTTCACTTATTTTACCTTTCATATATATTTACTTAATTTTGAAGTAATAATTTATTATTACTATTTATGAATATTAAATTTCTTAGCTCATAATAATTCCAATCATGGTCTAGTTGGGAAAGTAATCATGTTGAACTTATGTGAAAGAGCTCTTTACAATTAGATATTTATTTTGATATTTCTAAATATTTTATTTTTTGGGCTTTAGCATTCTTAATAAGATATTGTCATGTACTTTATTTTTCTTTCAGGTATGTTGTTCTCAATCTTTATTGTAAGTTGAAGTTTAACTTTACAATAGAATTTATCTTTTTTCAATTTTTTAGTTATAATATATTACTTAATTTATCTCATTTCAATTTCAATATCTATATACTTTATATTTAAAAAATAATTTGTTATTATTTATAATTATTTATATGTACATCAAGCCAAAACAAAAATCCTTGGAATCATCTACACAAACTCAATCAAATTAAATATTCATTTCTAAATTTTTAAATATTTGTTTCTATAGTTTTTACACCATTTATGAGATGTATTTACTTGCAATTGATTTAATGATTGATGATGTTATAGTTGATCTCCTCACTATACAAGATTACTGATTCGACATACACTTTATCTAATTGTCCTTCCTTACAACCATTACATCTTTTCATTTTGTTGTATAATATTAGTTTTATTTATCTTATTTTAGATATACTATATATTTACTTAATATTAAAATAACATTTTCATTGGTCTCATTTTGACATGCTTTATCTAATTAAATATTTATTTTTATATTTTAAAATATTTTATTCACTATCTTTTATACACTTTATAAGACAATTCAATTTGGACTTGACTTCAAGATTGTGAATGCTACACTCAATCTCTTTATTCTTTTATATAGAAGCTTTCCTACACAATGTATCTAATGTCATAAAAGTTTTTATTTTTATTTTTATTTGTATAGATTACAACATAACTATAAATCTCCTCTTATATTATCTTTCCACTACCTTTTATATCACATTGCTCTAATTTACTTAATTTAACCTTTGGTATATATATATTTACTTAATATTATAATAACAAAATTGATACTTTATGCTCATTAACTTTCATAATTTATAGTAATTCTAAATGACATTTGATTAAGATAAAATAATTACTATTATACTAAATGATAAAAGCTTTATAGACTTAAATATTTATTATTTTTTTAGAGTTTTGGAACCAATTATGAGATCTTTATATTCATATTTGATTTTATGATTGCAAGGTTTACACTTGAACCCTGTAGTATCATGGAATGCAACTTTCACGAAAACAATATCTTATTTCTTCAAACATTTCTCTTTCATGTTTTTTCAACTTGAATATATATTTACTTTATATTTTAAAAAATCATAATTATTTATGATTATTTACTCTTGCAAATCATATATTTATAAACATGTCTCGATAAAAATGAAACAAATGCCATTCAATTGACCTCAAGAAGCTTTACTTAATTAAGTATGCATTTTAATTTTTTTAAATATTTTATTTTCTATTGTTTTGACATATTTTATGAGATATTTTGATTCCTATAAACTATTATTATCAATGGTATTACACTTGACCTCTGTAATAATTTGAAATACAACTTTCTCAAATAATTTACCTCATTTATCAAAATTTAACTCAAAATATCCTATTGTGTGACTTTACATTGGTTTGAATTGCTTGTATTACATTACTTCAATTTAACATATTTTAACATTAAAATGTATGTTTAGTTAATATTAAAATAATAATTAATTTTATTAATGCTAATTTTTTTATTAATTCACATTAATTCAAAATGAGGTTTGATTGAAACTAAACAAATGTTACAAGGCTTGTCAAAATGAGCTTAATGAAATTAAATATATATATATATATATATATATATATATATATATATATATATATATTTGAATATTTTACTTTGTATGGTTTTAATACTCTTAACAATATCTATTTTGGTAATTCATGTAGAATTTACGTCATTCTTAAAATTTTTTATTTTGTTCATAGTGTGTTATAACTCTAAGTCACTAACATGTGACATTTCAAAATCTTGATTTAGCTATATTATATTGCCTAAAGTTTTCTTATTTGAGCTTTAATATATTTCTACCTAATATTGATGTCATAATGTTTTATTATCTTGGTTATTTACTTCATTAAATTACAATAACTCCAAATGTAAGATCAAGGATGAAATAAACATTATTACAATCATCTTGAAGATATTTTTCCAATTAAATATATTGTTTTCTATATTTTAAATCTTTTTATTTTCTAGTTTTTTGGTGCACTTTATAAGACATTTCGATTCATACCATATTTGATAATCAAGAATATCACACTTGATCTCCTTAGTGACTTGGATTACAAATTTACTATATAATTTATCTAATCTCCTCATGTTTTGATTCATATGTTATTTGATAATTGAGCATGTCATAGAAAATCTCTTTAGTATCTTGTAATGCATTATTCTTGCATAATTTAAATCTTTTTTCTAATATTTTTCTTTGAGGTGGGTATATTATTATGAACCTTTAACACTCATTATCTTGTAATGCATTATTCTTGCATAATTTATGTTTAATGTTCTCAAATAAGTTATCTCATTTTTCAAATTTTTTTTTTGATTTGGCAAAATGTTTTTATCACTTTCAATCTACTCTTATGTGACTTTAAATACTTTAATTATATAATATAGCTTTTCTTATATTTGTTTTATTTCAACTTTAATGTATACTTAACATAATAATAATAATCAATATTTTTAAGCTTATTTATAATGAGAATTTATAGTAATTTCAGACATTGTTCCATCAAGAAGAAACCAGTGTCATTGTGCCCTTCTCAATAGGCTCCAATTTAAAACATTCATTTCCATAATTTTTTAATATTTAATCT
Organism: Vanilla planifolia; assembly: GCA_023846275.1. NCBI lineage: Eukaryota > Viridiplantae > Streptophyta > Magnoliopsida > Asparagales > Orchidaceae > Vanilla > Vanilla planifolia. The sequence continues at coordinate 2,870,202 of JAIUJO010000037.1, forward strand.
TCACTTGTTTTAACATGCTTTGTGTGACATTTCAACTTGTACTAGATTTAATGATCAATTGCACTCGATCTCCTTAATATCTAAGAGTATAATTTTCATAAGAAAATTGTCATATCTTTTAAGCTATAACACTCCCATTGTGTAACTTTTATATATATTTTATTTTATTATCTTACATTATTTCAATTTATAAAATGTTAGCTTTAATATACACTTACTTCAATATTAATTTTTATATTTTAGTATATTTTATTTTTTTAGTATTTTGGCATACTATACAAGATTTTTTTATTTCCAACTTCTTTGAAAATTGATGATGTTACACTCAATCTTCTTTCTATCTTGGAAAGAATGTTTCTCGCATAATTTATCACGTTTCTTCATAATTTATACTTTGATTTGATTATATTAATGTGTAACTATAGTATTCTCGTGTGTGATAGTTAGACTGCTCTGAGTTGGTTGTTGTTCTTGCTTTAATTTATCTCTTCTCAAAAGTAATATATATATTTATTTAAAATTAAAATAATGATTTTTCATTTATGCTCTTTTAATTTTTTAATTTTTACTAATGCTAAATTATGTTTGATTAAGGTAATAAAGATTTTTAGACTCATGTTGAAAAGTTCTATCCAATTAAATATTAATTTATATTATTTTAATTATTTTTTTATTGAGTTTGGAGTGTATTATGAGGCATTTTGATTCTTACCTAATTTGATAATTGAGAATGTTATAATGGATCTCGTTAGCATTATATACCAAAACTAAAATTTATCTCATTTTATGAAAGTTTTGTTCTTTTTTGTATATATTGCTCTCTAACATTAAATCACTCATGCCACTTCTTCATCACTTTGATTTTGTTATATTACATTACTTTAATTTCCCTCATTTTAGAATTAATATATATTTACTTTACATTGAAATAATAATTTATTACTTTTTATGAATATTAAATTTCATAGCTCGTAGTAATTTCAATCATGATTTAGTCAGGACAAAAGTAACAATGTTGAACTTATGTCAATGAGCTCTTTATAATTATATATTCATTTTCATATTTTAGAAAATTTTATTTTTTTAGCTTTTGGCATTCTTAATAAGATATTTTGTTTTGTGCCTTATTTGTCATTCAAGTATGTTGCACTCAATCTTTACAGTAATTTGAAGTTCAACTTTACGATATAATTTATCTATTTTTTCAAATTTTTTTATTTAATTTGTTTATATTATAATGTAACTTTAAATGTCATTTTGTTCTACAATTTCAATAGTTTGAATTTGTTATATTACGAACGAAACTTTTCCATTCAATTTATTTTATTTCGTCAATCTTTTTACATTGATTTCACTGTGTTAAGATGTAATTATAAATCTCCACTCATGTGACCTTTACATTTATTTGATTTGGTCAAATTACATTATATGAATTTATCTCATTTTAGCTTTAATATATTTATTAATATACTTTTTTTACTTTACTAATGCATAATAGTTTAAATTTTTCTATTTTCTTTTAATTTTTTTGGCATTAGTTTTTTAAATTATTGCAACATTGTAATTCTCCAAATGTGTAGCCTTAAAATTTCTTTGATCTATTTATAATAAATTTCTTATTTTATATTACAATATAACTTTAGATCTTCTGTCATGTGCCATTTATAATGCTTTATTTGATTACATTAGCTTTCTTAAATTTATCTCATTTTTATTTTATTATTAATTTACTGCATATTAAAAAAATAATTTTTGCTATTTATGATTATTTAAATTGGTAATTCATAATAATTCTAAATGAGGTTTGATTTAGATGGAACAAATGTCAATGCTTTATCCTCGACATGCTTTAATATGTTAAATTTTCATTTTTAATATGTTTTTAATATGTTTCTAGAGTTTTGGGTTTTTTGTAATATAACTTTTTATACTTGATTTCATAGTCAAAAGTGTTACACTCATTCTCCTTAATATTCTAGAATTGATCTTTTTTAGATAATTGATCTCATTTCTTCAGACTCTAAATCTCTACACGTGTGACCATTCCACTTATTTGGTATTGTTATATCACATTATATCAATTTATCTCATTTTAACATTAATATATCTTTGTACAACATTAATATGCTTATTCACTTTGATAATTTAAAGTAATTCTGTACAATACATGGTTGAGATGAAAATTTCATAGTTGGACTCAATTCAATAAGCTCTACCTATATTAACATTCATATTTGTATTTTTGATTTTCTTAGAGTGTTCATATTTGTTAAGGCATTCAATTCTTGCTTGATTAAATAATCAAGATTGTTAAAGTTGAACTCCATAGTAACTTGGAATACAATTTTCTCATACAAGTTATTTATTTTCTTTAAAATGTTTAGTTAGATTTGGTTTACATTATTATAGAGCTCTACTTCTTCTCTCATGTAACCATAATCATTTTCATTTGTTTATATTACATTACTTATATTTAGCTCGTTTCAAAATTTTTATATAATTAAATATTATTCAAATAATAATTTGTTATCATTGATGCTTAATTTAGTAGTTGATAATAACTCAAAACAAGGTCTCATTGAGATGAAATATATTTTGCAAGACTGGTTGCATTGAGATTTATCAAATTAAATTTATTTCAATATTTTAATAAGTATTTTGATTTATACATAATTTGATGATTGAGACTACTAAAATCTAAATTCTTATTAATAGGGAACAAAGTTTTATTACATAATTTGCCTCATTTCTTCAAATATTTTACTATGAATTGGTTTTGTAATGTTTCCTTAATTTATCTTATTTATATATGGTAATAAAATAATTATTTATGCTTTTTTACTTTTGTAGCTTATAATAATTCTAAGTCTAATAGAAATTACATATGTTTTTTTGTACTCATACAGTTGACCAATATCAAATTAAATATTTATTTTATATTTTTGATATATTTTGTTTTTTAATATTTTGGCATGATATATGAGGCATTTTATTTCATAAATGATATAGTTATTAAGGACATTTCTCTCTATCGATTTAATATCTTTGAATGCAAATTTTTGATACAATTTTTTGCAATTTTTCAAAATTTTTATTTTCATTTTATTATATTACTATGCAACTCTAAATGTCCTCCTATGTCATAATTAGTTAGCTTTGATTGAGTCATATTATATTATTTTAATTTATCAAAGTTAATATATAATGTATATTTATTTAATATTAAAGAATTTATAAGATTTATGCTTGCTTATTTAATTAGATAATTCTTAGTAATTTTAGGCACTATCTTATACAAGTGAAACCAACATCATTGAAATTATTTGAAGGAGCTCTATCCAATTTAATATTTATTTTTTAAGTTCTAATATGTTTTCTAGATTTTAGCTTATTTTACAAGAAAACGTTTTTCATACTTGATTGATTACTAAAAATATTATAATCAATCTTCATAGTATCTTGGAATAAATCTTTTATGAATATGTATAAATATGGAATGATGGGTATGTAATATATAATCAAGATATCTTTAGGGAATTAAATATTTATTTTTACATTAATAAAGATTTCATTTTCTAAGGCTTTGGTAGGCTTTATGAGGCATTTCAATTTGCAAATAATTTAATGATAAAAAATATCACACCCCACCCCATTTACATCTGGAATGCTTCTGTCTAGTATAATTTATCTCTTTTCTTTAAATATTTTCTATGATTTGGTTATATTATATATCTTAAAATTATTGTACATTTTTTTTCTTTACTATGTAGTTCACTAATATAAAAAAGGATCCTATTATTATTTAAGCTTTTCAAATTAAAAACCTTTAGTATATTGGATAAGGATTCATGCAAATCAATAAATCATTGAAATCATCTAAACAAGCAATATAAAATTAATTATATATTTCGCATTTTTAAAAATATTATTTGTAATATTTTAGCTTGATTTATAAGATATTTTGATTCATAACTTATTTAATAATTGAGAATATTATACTCTATGTTTATAGTATCTTGAAATGCATATTTCTTATATAGTTTATCTCATTTTTTCATATTTTTTAGCTTAGAATTGGTTATATTAATATGTAACTCTATATCTCCGATTTGACATATACATGTATTTGATTTAGCTATATTATATTACATCAATTTATCACATATTTGCTTTTGTCTGTGTTTGCGTAATATTAAAATAATTATTCATTATTATTTATGCTTAATTCTTTTAATAATTTACTATAATTCTAAATGAGATTAGATTGAGATGAAACAAACATCGTTAGGCTAATATTGGCAAACTCTACCTAATTAAATGTTAAGTTTTTTATTTTGGTAGGTTCAATGAGATATTTTAATTCATATATGATATGATGATTGAGGATGTTTTGCTCAAACTCCATATTATCATGGAAAGAAAATTTCTAACACAATTTATGTTATTTTTCAATTATTTTGCATTAATTAATATGAAACCCTAATTCTCCTCTTGTGTTACCTTTACATTATTTTAGTTCGGTTATCTTATATCACTTTGATTTATCTCATTTCAGGTTTAACATATGTTTACTAAAAATTAAAAAATATTAATTTCTTTTTGTTATTTATTATTCTTTTTGATATTTTGTAGTAACTATAATTAAGTTCTAATCAAAATGAAATATGTGTCATATGACTCATCTTGATGAGCATTGTTCAATTAAATATTTATTTTTTTTAATGTATTTTAATTTTTAGCTTTTTGTGAAGTTTTAAGAGGTGTTTTGACTTGTATCTAATTTGATGATCAAGAATACTATACTTAATCACCTTAGAATTTTAGAATATAGTTTTCTTTTATAATTTATCTCATTCTTGAAATGTCTTGTTTTGACTGGGTTATATTACTATTTAACTCTAATTCTTCTCTTGTGCAATGTTTTTATCACTTTGATTTTATTACGTTACATCACTTCAATTTATCTTATTTCATCTTTGTTTTATATTTACATATATTAAATTAACATTAATTTATTATTTAGTTTTACTTTATTGATTTGTAGTTGTTACAAACTAGATCAGATCAAGGCATAATAAACATTATTGGAAACATATTATTGAGTTTATGCAATAAATTATTTTTTTTTATATTTTTAAATGTTTTATTTTGATGTGGCTTAACACTTCTTTCAAATCATTTGATTCATATTTGATTTGCTGATAAAAAATTTTATATTCAATCTTCTCGGTATCTTGGAATGGAACTTTCTTATATCATTTATCATATTTATTCAATTGTTTTATTTTGGATTGGTTATATCACTATTAAACTATAGTTCTTCTATAGTGTGATAATCAAATCACTTTGATTTGGTTATATCGTAATATTTTAATTTATTTTTTTTAGTTTAATATTTATTTTCTTTAAATTAAAGTAATATTTTTTTATAAGTTATGCTAATTTCTTTTCTATAATTTGTAATATTTCCAAATGATGTCCAATCAAGATCAAGCAAATATTAATGGGTTTATCTTAATGAGCTCTATTCAATTAAATTTTCAATTTAATATTTTTAAAAAATTTATCTTCTAAGGTTTGTGTAGGGTTTTTGTGGCACTTGAATGGTACCTAATTTGATGATTATAGATGTCGTACTTGACCTCTTGAGTGTCTAGCAATGTAATATTCTCATACACTTTGCATTATTTCTTGAAATATTTTGTATTAATTTGGTTATATCAATATATAACTCTTAATCTCTTCTCGTGTGACCATTATATAGTTTTGACATTGCTTTATTACATTGAATTAATTCATTTCATTTTAGCTTTGATGCATATTTCAAGATGTTAAAATAATAATATTTTATGATTTATGCCTATTTGCATTTGTAATTTATAGTAAATTTGGATGAGATTTGATCAAGACAAAACAAAGGTCATTCGATATGTCAAGACCACCACTAAGTAAATATTACCTTTGATATTATTAAATATTTTATTTCCAACATTTATCATGCTTCATGAGATATTTTGATCTGTCATTAGTTTGATGACCATTGATTTTTCACTTGCACCCTTAATATGTTTGAATTCAACTTTCTTGTATATTTTCTTCTTTTTAAAACTTTTTGCTTTGAATTGGTCATATTACTAAGAAATCATAAATCTCATCTTGTGATACATTTGCATTGCTTTTATTTGGTTATAGTAAATTTGCATCAATTTATTTAATTTTTACTTCAATTTATATCTACTTAATTTTAAAGTAATACTTTATTACCATTTAAGCTTTTTATTTTAATAATTTACAAAAATTCCAAATGAGGTCTATTCGAGATGAAAAGATATCATTACATATGCGTTAATGAGCATTATAAAATTAAGTATAATTTTTTGTATGTTTGAATATTTTTAAGCATTTGGCATTCTTTGTGAGATATTTAACTTAAACTTCATCTGAAGATCAAGAAATTTATTCTTGACCTCCAACATTACTTTGAATTGAACATTTGCAAAAAACGTATCTCAGTCTTTTTCACATTTCACCTTAAATTAGTTACATTACAATGATAATAAAATTCTTCTCTTATTTGACCCAAACAACCTTATCGTTAAGTTATATTATATTACTTCAATTTATCTCATCTTAGCTTTTTCATATATTTACTAAAAATTAAAATAATGATATATTATTATTTATTCTTATTTAATTTGAAAACTCATTAATTCAAATAATGGTTTGATAGAGTTGAATCAAGCTTTGTTGGTCTCATCTAGATGAACTCTATAAAATTAAATATTTATTTTTATATATTTAAATATTTGTTTTTCAAGTTTTTTACACACCTTATGAGACATTTAGAATGGTACCATATTCCTTGATTGAGGATGTAATACTTAATCTCTTTAGTATCTTAGACTACAACTTTTCATTATAATTTATCAAGTTCTTTAATTGTTTTGCTTTGCTTTATTTTATTATTGTGTAACTCTAAATCTTCTCTCATATAGTTTTTACATCCCTTTGAATAAGGTATATTACATTCCTTTAATTTATCCAAGTTTTGCTTAAAAATATATTCTGCTAACATTAGAAAGGTAATTTGTTTATTATTTATACTTATTTATTTTGGTAATTCATTGTAATTCCAAAGGTTTGATTAAGGAGAAATAAATATCATTAAAATCAACTTGGTGAGTTTTATTAAATTATATATTTATTTTTTATATTTTATAAATTTTTTTTCTATGGTTTTAGAATTCTTAATAACTTATTTTGATTCAAACATGATTTAGCTATAAAGGTTTTTACACTCAATCTACTTATTATCCTAGAACTAAAATTTCTCACAAAATTGATATGATTTTTATTAAATGTTTCTTTCTAATCATGTTATTTTACTACTAAATTATAATTATCTTCTCTTGAGACCAACACATTACCTTAATTTTGATATATTACATGGCTTTAGTTTATCTTGTTTAAGCTTTATTATATATTCATTTAATATTAAAATGATAGTTTATTATTATTTATTTTTATTTTATATTTATTTTTATAGTATTTTACAAATTCTAAATGTGGTCCAATTGTGACTAAACAAACATCATTTTATTATCATTAAGTGCTTCATTGAATTAAATATTGATTTTTTAAAATTTTTAAATATTTTTTTATTTCTAGCATTCTTCCATATTTTTTGAGTCATTTTGATTCAAACCTAATTTGATGATCAAATATGTTACATTATTTCTATAATCTTGAAATGGATTTTTTTGTACAATTTATCTTATTTAATTAAAATTATTGCTTAAATTTAGTTATATAATAACAAAATGCTAATGCTCTTATCATGTGATGTCACATCACATTGACTTGGCAATATGACAATACTTATTACTAAAATAATAATTTATTATTAGTTATGCATATTTATTCTATTAATTCATGGTAATTCCAAGCTGATTGAGATGAAACAATATCGAAGGACACATCTAATTGAACTCTACAAAATCAGATATTCATTTTTTGTATTTTTAAATATTTAATATTTTAGATTTTTCCATGCTTTACAAGGCATTTTTATTTGTATAGTTTGACAATTGGTAATGCTCTTTTCAATCTGCTTTGTATCTTTGAATACTAATTTCTCATAAAATTTATTTAATTTCTTAAACATTTTCTCTTAGATTTTGTTATATCTCTATGTGATTTCCACATACTTTGTTTCAAAGTATCTCATTTTCCTTCAATATATATTTACTCAATATTAAAGTAATAATTTATTGTTATTTGTCCTATTTAGTTTGTTTATTCATAAGAATTCCAAATAAGATTTGATTGAAACAAAACAAATGTAGCACAAATCATCTTGACAAGCTACTAAATTAAAAAAATAAATTTTATGTTTATAAATATTTTATTTTAAAAGGTTTTTGCAGGTTTTATGAAACGTTTTAATTAATACCTAAATATATTATTGAGAATTTTACACTTACTGTGACTAATATTTTAGAATTCAACTTTATTGTATAGATTTTCACATTAAATCAAAAATTTCACTTCAATTTGCTAATATTTCTATAAAACTCTAATTCTCCTATCGTGTGACCTTTATATTTCTTTGATTTAGTAATTTAAGGTTCTTTACTTTGGTAATTGACATTAACCTCAAATGAGGTGCAGTTGAGTTGAAACAAACGCAATTAGACTTGTCCCAAGATATATCCCACTAAATATTTATTTATTTATTCTAAATATTCTTTCTATGATTTTAACATTCTTTATGAGAGATTTTGATTCGTATCTCAGTTGATTATCTAAGATTTTACATTAGATCTACAAGTAATAGGATACAACTTTCTCAAACAAATTAATTTACATTTTCAAATTTTGTTTCTTACATTTAGCTTCATTACTTTGTAACTCTAAGTCTCCTCATCGAGATGTTTACATTGTTTTAGTTTTATTATATTATTTTAATTCATTTTGTCCTACTTTTTATATTATATATATTTACTTATTATCTAAATAACAATTTTTATTATTTATTATTATTCATTGGTATAATTTTAAAAAATTACAAATGAGTTCTAATCAAGATAAAACAAAGATCATTAAACTAGCCATAACGAGCTCTATCCAATTGAGTAATTATTTTTATATTTTTAAATACTTATTATTTATTGTTTTAACAACTTTATGGGATATTTTAAATGAGATTTAATTTGATGATTGAGGATATGGCACATGGTCTCTTTAGTAATTTGGATTACAACTTTCCTATACATTGTTACTCATTTTTCAAATGTTTTTTCTTATTTGGTTACATTAATATGTGACTTCAATTCTCCTTTCATGTGACATTTACTTCACTTTATTTTCCTCATGCTACATTGCAATAATTTATCAAATCTTATTTTAATACAAACTAACATAATATTAAAATAATGATTTATTACTATTAACACTTCTTTACTTTTGTAATTTATAATAAATCAAAAAAATGTTTGATTGGTATAAAACAATCATCATTGGACTCTTGTCTAAAATTTCTATCAAATTAAATATTAAATTTAATTTTTGAAATATTTTTATTTTTCTATGATTCTGGAACACCTTAATAAAATATCTAATTTATGCCTTATTTGATGACCAATAATATCAAACTCGATCCCTTTAGCATCTTGGAATGTATGTTTTTTATACAATTTATCACATATCTTCAATTATTTTGCATTGTTTTAGTTATATTACTATGTAACTCTAAATCTCCAAATATGTGATCTTTACCAATTTGGTTATATTATGGTGCTTCAATTTATCTCATTTCATCATTAATACATATCTGCATGATATTAAAAAATAATTTATAATTACTCATGTATATTTGCTTTAGTAATTCACATTATTTAGAAATAAGGTAAAATTGATAAAAAAAAATATCATTTGATTCATCTCGGTAAACTCTTTCCAATGAAATATTCATTTTCTATTTTTAAATATTTTTTTCAACAGTTTTGGCATGCTTTCTAAGAGATTTTGATTCATATCTACTTTAATGATCGAGGATGTTTCTCTCAATCTTCTTAGAATCTTGGAATACAACTTTACTATACAATTTATATTAGTTTTTTGAATTTTTTGCTCTAAGTTGGTTATATTATTAAGTTTCTTTAAACATCCTTTCATGTGACCTTTGCATCACATTTATTTTGTGGTATTATATTGCTTCAATTTATCTCATTTTAACCTAATAAATATTTACTTATTATTAAAATAATAATTTATTATTATTATTATTATTTATTCTTATTTAATTTGAAAACTATTGTAATTTTAAATAACTTTTTATGAAGGAACAACTAAATTCTATTAGACTCATATTAATAAACTACATTTAATTAAATATTTACTTTATATTTTTAAATATTTTGTTTTATATGGTAACTAAATACTTCAAAAAATCTTTTGATTCATATATGATTTAGTGATCAAGGATGTTACATTCGATCACTTTAGTGTAGAATGCAATTTTCTCATACATTTATCTCATTTATTGTAATCATTTTTTATTTAGATACATTACATTGAGTCAATTTATCTAATTTTTTTTATAATATATACTTACTTAATCATAAAAAAATAATTTTTATTATTTATTCTTATTTTTTGTTTTTTAATTTGTATGAATTTTAAATAAGGTTCAATTGAGATAAAACAAATATTGTTGGATTCATCTCAACGAGTGTAATCTAATTACATAGTTATTTTAATATTTTTAAAAAATGATTTATGGTTTTGATGTATTTTATAAGTTATTTAGATTCATGCCTAATTTGGTAGTCAAGGATGATACACACGACATTTTGGATACGTTGGAATGTAAATTTTCTTTATAAATTATCTTATTTCTTGAAATGTTTTTCTTTGATTTGATTATATTATTATGTAACTCAAACGTTTTACTTGTGATCATTTTAATTTAGCTATACTACATTTTTGCAATTTATATCATTTTAATTTTCTTATAAATTCTTCTTATTTTCTATTCTTATTTCGTTTAGAAATTTTTAGCAATTCTAAAAAATGTCTTATCGAGGCTAAAGAAATGTCATTGCACTTTTTTGTACAAGTTTTAACTAATTAAATATTCTTTTTAGTATTTTTTAAATATTTTATTTTTCAATATTTTTTGTATCCTTTGTGATACATTTAAATTTATACATTATTTGTTGAATGAGACTGTAATACTCAAACTTCATAATAACTTTAAATGCACCATTCTAAAACTGTGTATCTCTTTTGTTGATTTTTTTTTATTTTTTAAAATTTCTAAGAAATTATAATTCTCTCTCACATCACCCTGAAATCACTTTGATTTTAGTGTATTATATTATCTTCAATTTTTCTTATTTCAATTTTAATATATATTTACTTAATATTAAAATAATAATTCATTATTTTTTAAATTATTTATTTTTTGAATTTGTTGTAATTTTAGCTGATGTTTGATCTAGACGAAACAAAATTTATTAGACTCACCTTGATGAGATCTATCAAAGTAAATATTCATTTTTTAATTTTTAAATATTGTATTTTCTTTTATTTTTGTTGACTTTAAATTTCATTTCAATTCATACATGATTGGATGATTCATAATGTTACACTTGATCAACATATCATCTTGGAATGTAACTTTCTCATACAATTTATTGCTTTGCCATTTGACATGAAACAAACATAGTAAGACTCATCTTAATGAGCCCTATCTAATTAAGTATTATGAAATATTTTTTTTTATATTTTGAAATGTTTAAGTTTCTAAAGTTTGGGGTAACTTCATGAGGGATTTATATTTTTGCTTGATTTGATGATCGAGGATGTTACACTTGATTTTCTTAGTATATTGGAATTCAAATTTCTTGTATAATTTATTTCATTTCTTTAATTTTTTCTTTGAATTAGATTTATTATTATGAAATTTTCTCTAATATGTCCTTCATTCCTTTATGATTTGGCTATATTACTTTAACATAATTCATCTCCTTTCATCTTTAACATATATTTTTTTAATATTAAAATAATACATTAATTTTATTTATCTCCTTAGTATCATATAATGCAACTTTGACACACAATTTAGCTCATTTCTCCAATTTTTTTAGCTTTGAGTTCATTATTTTGCTATGAAATTCTAATCCTCCTTCTATGTATGATGTATTAGAAAAAATTTCATAGTAATAAATCTAATTCAAAGAAAAAATTAAGGGAATGAAATAAATTATATAGGAAATTTGAGTTCCAGTGTAGTAAGAAAATCAAGTGTAATTCTATTTTAATTGGTATAATTCGAAGCAATTCCAAACAAGGTATGTTTAAAGAGAAACAAATGACATTTAACTCACCTCAATGACATATATCGAACAAAATATTTATTTTTAATTTTTAAAATATTTTTAGACTGATGATGCATTTGGAAAATATTCTAATATGTATCATATTGGATAATTAATGATCTTACACTTGATCTTCATAGAATTTAGGAATACAACTTTCCTATATAATTCATCTCATTTCATGAAGGTTTTCACTTTTATTTTGTTATATTACCATTTAACTCTAAAAATCCTCTAAAGTGACTTTTACATCAGTTTAATTTGCTTATAATATATTAATTCAATTAATCTTGTTTTAGCTTAATATATTTTTACTTTAGATTAAAGTAATAAATTATAATTGTTTATATTATATAAATTTTTAATTATTTTAAATCCTAAATAAGTCTAGTTAAGCTAAAACAAATGTCATTGAAGTAGTCTCGATGACCACTATGCAATTAAGTATTTTTTAATTGTTTTATTTTTTATAGTATTTGTACATGAATTGATCATTATGAATATTACACATGATTTCTTTATTATCTTGGAACGTAACTTTCTTCTAAAATTTATCTCATTTCATTAACTTTTTTATTTTGATTTAGTTATATTCCTATGTAACCATAAATCTCTTCTCATGTGACCTTTACTTCCCAATAATTTAGTCATATTACTCTACTTTAATTTATTTAATTCAAGAATTAATATTTATTCTCTTCATACTATTATAATAATTTATTATTAATTATTCTTATTTATTTTTGTAATTCTCAATAAATCCAAATGATGTTTTATCGATACAAAAAATACATCATTGGACTTATATTTGTGAGCTTTATCAAACTAAATATTCATTTCTATATTTTTAAATGTTTTAATTTCTATGGTTTTGGCACTCTTTAAAAGTCATTTAATTTTTTTATGATTGAAAATGCTACACTCAATCTTAGTAGTAACCTAGAATGAAGCTTTCTATTTTAAATTATTTAATTCCTTTGAAACTTTTCTTTTGATTTGGTAATATTATTGTTCTACTCTAAATCTCTTCTCATGTAACTTTTATAGCACCTTTATTTAGTTATATTACATTGATTCAATTGATCTTATTTCAATTTTAATCTATATGTACAAATTATTTAAAAAATAATTTATTATTACTTAAGTTATCTCCATTGGTAATTGACTTTAACCCAAATAAGGTCTAACTGAGATGTAACAAATGTCATTTGAATCACATCGACTTAACTGAATCAAAATAATTATTTATTCTTCATATTTTGAAAGTGTTTTACTATTTAGGGTTTTATATGCTTTAAGTGAGGTTTTTATTTAACCCCAATTCGACTATTAATGATGTTATACTTGACCTCCTTAGTCTTTTAAAATGTAACTATACCATTCAAATTTTCTCATTTCATTAAACTTTTTACTTTGAATGAGTTGTATAACTACAAAACTCTAACTCTCCATATATGTGGCATTTAGATTACTTTTATTTGGTTATATTATATGGCTCCAAATTGCCTTATTTTAGCTTTACAATATATTTACATAATATTAAAATAATAATTTATTATTATGTATTATTATTTATTTTTTAAATTGTAGTAATTATAAAAATGACCCATTCAAGAAAGAACTAATGTCATTTTTAAATCTCATATTTTTATTTTTCAATATTATTTCTATGGTTTTGGCACTCTTTATATGAGATTTTTATTCATAATAGAATTAATAATAAAGGCTATTATAGTAGATATCTTTACAATCAAGAAATAAAATTTTCACAAACAATTTATCTGATTTCTTCAAAATTTTCTTTTCTATTTTTTTATATTTCCATGTAACATTAAATCTTCTCTTATATGTCATTATAGCATTTCTATTTAGTTATATTATATTATTACAATACATCACTTTTTAGCATTAATATATAATTTCTTAATATTAAAGAAGTAATTTATTATTATTTATGCTAACTTTCTTTGTTAATTTAAAATAATCCATTTTGGGTCAGATCGAGACAAAATAAATGTTGTTTGACTTGATTCGACAGGCTCCACCCAATTAAAAGTTCATTTTTATATTTTAAATTTTTTTTATATTTTTTGCACTATTTATGACATGTTTTCGTATATACCTTATCTGATGATCGAAGATGTTGCCCTTCAACTTATTAGTGTCATAGAATGAAGAATTTTTAATAATTTATTTTTTTCCTCAAATGCTTTGTTTTGATGTTGTTTTATTATTATAGAACTTTAGCACTCTTTCACTCCCTTATGACCCTTACATCACTTTGATTTGGTTATATTATATTGCTTTAATTTATCTCATTTTTGTTTTAATATATATATATTACTTATTATTGAAATAATAATTTATCTTTAGATTGCTTATTTATTTATTTAATTCATAACAATTCGAAATGAGGTATGACCAAGATAAAACAAATATTGTTGGACTCATCATAATGAGCTCTATCAAATTAAAGTTTTCTATATATTATGAGACATCTTGATCCATACCTTATTTAATGGTTATGGCATTATATTGATGTCCGTAGCATCTCAAAAAATAACTTTCATTTAAAATGTATTAGATTTCCTTGTAGTTTTTAATTTGATTTGGTTATATTTCTTTATAACTCCAAATGTTGAGCCATGTAATTTTTTCATTGCCTAGATTTAGAAATGTTACATTACTTCAGTTTATTTTATTTTAGTTTTACTTAATATTTACATAACATTAAAATAATAATCTATTAATATTTTTTATAATTAAATTTGTTAAATGCTTGTATTTCCAAATAAGTTCTGGTTAAGCTGAAGATAACTATCATTAGATTAGTCTCAATGAGCTATGTCTAATTAAATATTAATTTTTAAATTTTTAATTATTCTATTTTCTTGTGTTTTTATCTTATTTTTATGCTGATTTTGATTTATAACTTATTTGATAGTTAAGGATGTTAAATATGATCTTATTAGTATCTCAAAATATAACTTTCAAGTGTAATTTATCTTATTTCTTTAAATTTTTCTATTTTTTTATTATATTAAGTTGTAACCCTAAATATCATCTCAAATGTCCCATAAATGACCCTGATTTATTTATATTACTTTTTTGTAATTTATGATTTTTTATTTTTATATATATTTACTTAATATTAAAATAACATTTTATTTGTTAGTTATGCTTATTTACTATGATAATTCATAGAAATTCCAAATGACGTTCTATCAACATGGACAAAATGTCGTTGGAGTTGTCTCGACGAGCTTTATAAAATTTATTATTTTGTGTATTTAAAATTTTCTATTTGACTAATGTTTTAGCACACTTTAAGAGAGATTTTGATTTGCATCTAATTTTGTCATTAAAGATATTACACTTGAACTTCTAAATACCTAAGAATGCAACTTTCTTATATAATCTATCTCAATCTTCAACTTTTTTTGCTCTTATTTGGTTATATTACCATGAGATTCTACCTCTCTTTTTACATGTCTTTTGCTTCATTTTGATTTTTTTTGCGACATTTTCTTAATTTATCTTATTTTTATCTTAATATATATATTTACTTAGTATTGAAAGAATAATTTATTATCATTTATGTTTATTTACTTTATTAAATAGTAGTTGCTGCAATTGAGGTCTAATCGAGATGAAACAAATATAGTTAATTCATCTTCAAAGGCTCTATTTAATTAAATGTTTATTTTTTAAAACAATTTAAATATATTATTTTCGAAGAATTTGGCATGCTTTAATAGATGTTTCTATTCATACTATAGTTTTTGATTATGGATGTTACACTCAATCTTTTTATTGCCTGGAATTCATCTTTTAATTGGAAATTATCTTATTTATTTAAATGTTTGACTTTGATTTAGCGATATTATTATTTAACTATAAATCTACCCTTATGTGGCCTTCATATTACTTTGGCTTGGTTATGTGAGATTGCTTCAATTATCTTATTTCAATTTTAATATATATTTGTTTTACAAAAAAATATTTCTTATTTATATTTTTTACTTTATTAATTCAAAGTAATTCAAAAATTGGTCCAATTGATATGAAACAAATGTCATTGGACTCATCTCAATGAGCTCTATTTAGTTAAATATTTATTTTCATATTTTTAAACATTATCATTTTTATCTTTTAGCCTATTTAATGAGACATTTCGAATTGTACTCTATTTAATTATCGTGGATATCACATTCCATTTCTTTAATACCTTAGAAAGCAATTATCCATACAAATTATCCCATTATTTCAAAGTTTTGGCTTTGTTTTGGATATATTATAGCAAAACCTCAAATCTCTTTTGGCGTGGCCTTTAAATTACATTTATGTGGTTTTATTATGTCATTTGAAGTTATTTAATTTCAGTTGTAGAATATATTTTCTTGATATTAAAATAATAATTTATTATTTTTTGTACTTATTTGCTTTGGAAATTCATAATAATTCCAAAGAGGCTTGGTTAAGGTAATGCAAAAGTTGTTGTATTTTCCTCGATGAGCAATATCCAACGAAATATTTATTTTTATAATTTTTAATATGTTTATGAGGATTCTTACATGTTCTATGACACATTTTGATTCCTAAATAATTTGATGATTGATCATGTTACACTCGATCTGATAAAATATTTGATGCAACTTTCTCATACAATTGATCTCATTCTTTTAAAGTTTCACGTTGATTTTGTCAAATTATTGTCTAACTCATAATCTTCTACCTTATGACTTTTACTTGCTTTTGTTTGATTATATTATATTTGCTTTAATTCATCTCATTTTATCTTCAATATATATTTACTTAATATGAAATAATATTCAATTTATATTTATGCTTATTTACTTTACTAATTTAAAGTAATTCGAAACAATGTCCAATCTAAATGAACCAAACATTATTGGTCTCCTCTTGACAAGATTTATCTAACTAAATAATCATTGTTTTATTCTTAAATACTCTATATCAATAGAGTTTTTCTATGCTTTATCCAAGTTTTTTTAAAATGTTACAGTTTAATTTGATTATATTACAATGATTTTTAACTATCTTCCCAAGTGACATTTACTTAACCATTATTTTGTTATATAACATTGCTTCAATTTATCATGTTTCATCTTTAATATATATTTTGAGTAATATTAAAATATTTTTTTGCTATTTTTGGTTATTTACTATGGTAAGTTGTTGTGACATGTAACAACATTCGATTAAGATGAAACAAATGTCATTCAACACTCCTTTACGAGCTTTATCTAATTGCATATTTATTTTTATTTTTCTTTAATATTTTTATTTTCTTGATTTTTTTGAATTCCTGAAGAAACATTTTATTTTGAACTTGATTTGATGATCAAATTTGTTATCGTCGATCTCCTTAGTAATTTGGAATAAAACATTCCTATGCAATTTATCTCGTTTCTTAAAACATTTTCCCTTTGATTATGATATCTTACTATATAACTCTAATTCTCCTCTCCTGTGACCATTACATCACTTTGATTTATTATATTATGTTATTTCAATTTATTCTAATTCAAAGTTAAAATATTTCTACTTAACATTAAAAGAATAATTTCTTATTATTTATACTTATTCACATTAGTAATTGCAACTAACCTTATGGAAGGTCAAATCAAGAGAAAACAAATGTTATTAAACTAAGCTTAACAAGTATTATCAAATTAAATTTTCATTTCCATATTTTTAAATATTTTTATTTTTTTATTTTTGGCATGATTTAAGATACATTTGTATCAATACTTAATTTGGTGATTGATGTTATAAATGATCAACTTATAATATCTTATTTGGTCAAAAATGTTTTGCTTTGATTTGGTACTAAAAAATACTAATTCTACCCATGGTGACCATTAAGTCTCTTTTATTTGATTGGTACAGTTCTTTACAATATCTTATTTTAACAATAATAAATATATTTATGTAATGTTAAAATAATAATTTTTTTGTTTATGCTTATTTAATTTATAAATTTGTATTAATTACAAACAAGGTCCCTTCAAAAAGAAAAACATTAATAGGTTAATCTCAATGAGCTTTAAATAATTAAATATTTATTTTTATTTATAAATATTTTCATTTTTTTGAATTCATTTACGTAAGATATTTATTGTACCATATTTGATGGTCAAGGATATTACATGTAATCACCTTAAAAAAATTGAATTCAACTTTCTCATATAATTTATTTTATTTCTTCAAAGTTTTGCTTTAACTTATTTTAGTATTATGTAACTCTCGATCTCATGTCATGTCAACTTTACAATATTATTATTTAGTGGTATTACATAGCTTCAGTTTATAACATTTACCATTAATATATAATGACTCAATATTTAAATAATAAATTATTATTGTTTTTTTAATTGCTTTAGTATGTTAAAAGAGATATTATGAATCATACATAATTTGATGGTAAAGGGTGTTACACTTGATATCTTTCATATCTTGGTATGAACATTAATATATATTTACTTAAATTTTAATTATAATTTATTATTATTTATAGTTTAGTAGTTCGTAGTTACTCTAAATGACATTTTATCAAAAAGAAAAACCATTGTCAAACTTGTTTATATGAGCTCTATCAAATTAAGTATTCTTTTTTTATATTTTTCAAAATTTTAATTTCTATTATTTTGGTAATCTTTTAGAGATATTTTGATTTGTACATGGTTTAATGAAAAAACATGTTACACTTTATCTATTTTGTATCTTTGATTGTAATTTCTTATACAGTTTATCTTAATTATTTAAAGGTTTTGTTTTGATCTTCTTATAGTAATGTTTATCCTAAATTCTCCTCCCATGTGATCTTTACTTATCTTCTATAATATTACATTATATTACTTCTATTAGTCTTATTTCAACTTTAATATATATCTATGTAACATTTGAAAAATAATTTATTATTATTTAAGTTATTCCCTTTGAAAATTGATATTAACCTTTAATAAGGCCTAATATAATGGAAAGAAATGTCGTTGAAGTCATCTCAATGAGCACAATCAAATTAAGTAATCATTTCTATATTTTTTTATGTTTTATTTTTGAAGATTTTAGCATGTATTATGAGACATTTTGATTCATCTGTGACTTAATGATTAATAATTTTAAACCTCTTTAGTATCTCAAAATAATGTTCTAATATAATTTATTTTATTTTTTAATTATTTTGCTTTTATTTATTTATATTGCTATGAAACTATAATTCTCCACCCTTGTGATGTTTACATTGCGTTGATTTGGGTACATTTTGCTACTTTAATGATCTCATTTTATATTTAGTATACATTTATATAATATTAATTTATTTATTTTTTTATTATTATTTTTATTGATTTTAGGAATTTATTGTATTTACAAACAGGGTTGGATGGAGACAATTCAAACATCATTTCAACAATTTATTATTTTTATTTATAAATTTTTTTTTATTTTTTAAGCAAGCTTCATAAGAGATTTTATTTTGAATCAGATTTAATGATTGAGGATGTTACAAATAATCTACTTTAAATATTAAAATGTAACTATCCCACATAATTTATCTCACTTCAAATTTGTTTATTTGATTTGGTTGTATTTTTATGTATTTCTAAATCTCCTCTCATATGAAATTTACATTATTTTTATTTTGATATATTAAATTTCTCTTATTTAGCTCATTTAAGTTTTAAATATATGTACTTAATGCTAAAATAAAACTTTATTGATATTTATTCTTATTTAACTTCATAATTAGCAATATTTCCAAATGAAGTCTGTTTGATAAGAAATAAGATTCATCAGACTCATCTCTATGAGCTACATTAAATTAAATATTGATCTTTTATATTTTTAAATGCTTTACTTTTTTATGGTTTTACATTCTTAGTAAGGAACTTTAATTTGTATGTGATTTAACTATTGATGATGCTACATTAATTTTCTTTAGTAAGTTGCAATTACGACTTTCTTAACAAGCTATCAAATCTGCTTCACATTTTTTGCTCTAATTTTGCTATGTTAATATATAACCCTAAATCTCCTCTTTATTTGTCTTTACATTGCTTTGATTTAACTCTGTTAGAGTACTTCTTTTTTTCAAATTTAAGTTTTAATATTTATTTGTTACTTTCAAAATAATAGTTTATTATAGTTTGTTCTTATTTATATTATTAACTCAAAGAAAATGCACTAAACGTTTGATCGATAAGAAACAAACGTTTTTGGACTAATCTTCACAAGTTCTATTTAATTAAGTTTTCATTTTCTTAGATTTTTGTATATTTTAGAAAGTTTTATGATATATTTTGATTTATGCCTGATTTAATAATGAAAGATGTTACACTCAATCTCCTTATCTTGATAAGCTATATACAAAAAAAATAATAACTTTTTTATTTTTAAATATTTTATTTTCTATTTTCAAGGCATGCTTTATTAGTCATTTTGATTTATACATTATTTTATGTTTGTTGACATTACAATCAATCTTCTATAGATCTTTAAGTGTAAACTCTTATCTTTTTTTTCATATTTATTCGAATGTCATGCATTTATTTTCTTCTATTACTTTGAAACTAAAATTATCATCTCAAGTGAACCTTACAATGGTACCATTTGGTTATATTTCTTTTGTACTATTTACCTCATTAATATTTTATTATATATTTTAATTAAAATATTATTTTTTCATTTACCATTATTTACTTTGGTAATTCATAGTAATTTCAAAATTATTTCGATCAAGACTAATTATGTCTTTTGAGTCATCTCAGTGAGCAATACCCATAAAAGTTTCATTTCTATATTTTAAAATATTTTATTTTTTAGATTTTTGGTATGCATTGTTAGACATGTCAATTCCTATTTAATTTAATGACCAAGGATTTTACCACCATTATTCTAAATAACTTGGAATGTAACTTTTGTATATAATTTATCTCATCTATAAACTTTTTTTCTTTAAAAAAGCTATATTATTAAGCAACTCTAATTCTCATTTCTTGTGAGTTTTACATCCTTTGGATTTGGTTATATTACATAACTTCAATTAATCTCACTTAAACTTTAATATAATTTACCTAAAATTTAAAAAAAAAACTTTATTATTTTTTATGCAAATTTAATTTTGTAATTTTTGTAATTCTCATCAAGGTCAATTCAAGAAGAAATAATTATTGTTTAACTCTTTTTAATGAGCACTTTCTAATTAATTATCTATTTTTATATTTCAAAATATTTTATTTGTTTGTGTTTTATCATAATTTGTGAGACACTTTGATTCGTAAATTATTTGATAAATAAGGATATTATACTTGATCTCTTCAGTAACTAGGGGTGAAACTTTCTTGCAAAATTTATCTCATTTCTTCAAAAGTTTCTCTTTAATTTAGTTATATTACTATGAAATTCCAATTCTCCCCTCTTATGACTTTTGCATTATTTTTATTTGAACATATTTCATTACTTCAATTTATCCAATTTTAGTTTTAATATATGCTTACAAAATACTATAATAATAATTTCTTTTTTATGTTTATTTACTCCATTAATTCATCATAATTTTAAATGAAGTTCTATTAAAATGACAAAATGATCTTTGAACTCATCTTGATAATCTCTATCTATATAAATATTGATTTTAATAATTATAAATATTTTAAAGTGTTTTTACATGCTTTATGAGATGCTTTGATACATACATTATTTAATGATTAAGTATAGTTTGCTTGATCTTCTTAGTATCTTGGAATATAACTTTTTAATATAATTTATCATTATTTCAAATTTTTATTTTTGATCTACTAATATTCCTATGTAGCTCTAAATCACCTCTCCTATGACCCTTAAATCAATTTCATTTTGCTATACTATAGTTTTTCAAGTTATCTCATTTTAGCTTTAATATATATCTCCCTAATATTAAAGGAATGGTTTTTATTATTTATGCTTATTTACTTTCATGTCATGTGGTTATTCAAAATATGGTTTGGTTGAGGTGAAACAATATCATTGGTTCATTTCAATGTAGTATATCCTATTAAAATTTAATGTTTATGCTTTAAATGTTTCTCTTCAAATATTTTGGCATGTTTTAAAAGATATTTTGATTCATATCTGATTTATTGATTGAGAACGTCACACTTAATCTCCTAAAAATCATAAAATACAAATTTCTTATATAATTTATCGTATTTGTTCAAATATTTTTCTTTGAAATGGTTATGTTACTTTGAAACATAACTCTTCTTTTATGTAGACTTTAGATCGACATGATTTGGTTTTATTACATTGACTAAAACAATTTTATTTCAATTTTAATATATATATTTAGTTAATATTCAAATCCTTACATAGAGTTATTTATTCTTATTTTCATTTGTAATTTGCATTAATTCTAAAGATTATGAGATTCATCACAACATGCTCTATCCAAAAAAAGTGTTCATCTTATTTTTAAATCTTTTATTTTTTTTAGTTTTAGCTCTCGTTAATAGACATTTTGATTCATACAAATTAAATATTATAGATTTTCTTTATATTAAAGGTAATAATTTATTTTTATTTGCATGCACACACATCAACACCCATGCATACACACCCACACACCCACACACTATCACACACATGAACACCTACATGCATATGCACACACATATACACACAATCACAAACAAAAACTTACACATGCATGCACACACACATGGACATGCACACTAACTCACACACATCTACATACATCATGATAACACAACCCAAACACATGCATATGTGCATGCATAAATAGATGTAGCAATGCACACAAGCATGCACACACTTATGCATGTACATGCAAATATGCATAAATGCATACACACGCATGCACATGCTCACATGCATACCCACACCAACACACAAATAAACTCAACACAAGCACAAATATCCACATGCATGTACACACACACACAAATGCACACATGCACACACATATACATACACCAACATGCACAAATGCAAGTGCACACACAGATTCAACTATGCACACACATGCATGAACTCATGCAAATGCATGCATCCACACATGCCTAGACGTATGTACACATAGTTGAACACATGCACGTATGAACAAACCCACATACACACACAAGCATGCAAGTATACCAAAAATGACAACCACCTATACACACATATGCAAAATAACACAAGCACACACACAAAAATACAAACACACCAGAAAATGTGCACACACAAAATCTCACCTACACATACATGCACACAAAAACAAACACATACACACATGCATATAAATAGGCACATTCATGCACACACATGCACATACATAAACATAAACACATATGTATAAGCACACGACACACACCCAAGCACATACCCAGACATACACACATACATAAGCACACACAACCATGCACATACACACACATATGTATATAGATGTACACATGCATGTAATCACACACATATGCATAAACACTAGCATACACACACAAAATAAAGCTTACACACACAAACATTATTATATGCATGCAACCATAGATACATGACCTACACATCAATACACATGATCATATATACACACATGCACATGTATCGATATACATGTAAAGGAACAGACAAACAAACAACCATAGGCACACAAATATTCATACACATGCATATACATATGCATAGGCAGTCAAACATGCATGCACACCAACTCACAAACACTCTAGACATAAAGATGTGCACACACTCATGCATAGACACATGTACACACATATAAACATATGTACGAATAAGATTGCACACACACGTGGATGCATATGCAAACACACACACACAAACACCCAAACATATACAAATATACACCAACACACTCATGCACAATAACACTCATGAACACCACACACACACACACAAATGCACACCTAAACAAAAAACATAAACACATGAACACATGCACACACAAATACACATGTGCACATGCACGGACACAATCAAAACCACACTAGTACATACACACACCAATAGACATAAAAAATGCACACATACACATGCACACACATGCAAGCATGCATACATATGCTTACCTATCCATATGCACAGACATGAACATGCACACTCACACACAGATGAATGTGCACACACACCCACACAAATATGCTTGTACACATGCACATATACTTGACCACACACACACATGCATACACACACAAACATGAAGGGACACACACACTTGTATAAACACACATGTGAACCCATAGAAACACATGCATACCCATTCAAATGCACGAACAACCATTATTATGCATAGGCACATATATCCATACAAATAGGCACACAGACACATACACACATGCACACATGTACGTGCATGTGTACACACATGTGCACACAT
The DNA here is from genome assembly GCA_023846275.1 of Vanilla planifolia. Lineage (NCBI taxonomy): Eukaryota > Viridiplantae > Streptophyta > Magnoliopsida > Asparagales > Orchidaceae > Vanilla > Vanilla planifolia. Next base: position 2,894,976 of record JAIUJO010000037.1, read on the forward strand.
ATGATCACCTACACCTATTAGCATAAATGCACACTCATGCATACATATAGATATGCACATACACATAGACACACAAACAAGCACTAACACACATATGCCCCTAAATGTAAGCACAAAAACACCATGTGCAAATGCTCACGCAAATGCTAAAAGTACAAAAAAATACACATATACACATATGTTTGTATGTACACACACCAACATATACACATGCATAAAAACAAAGAAGGATGTACAGACACAAATACACACACTCACATGAGTGCACACATACACACACTTACAAAGATAAACACGCACACTTAGATACACATGCACACACATGTGCACATAGACACGAACACACAAACACACACACACACAACACACACACACATAAGTGCACACTCACATTCATGCACAAGCATGCACACATAGACATGCACACACATAAACATACATAGATGCACACAAGCACACATGCATACTAGTGCACACAAACACAAAAACATACACTGATGCACATAAGCATGCCTAAACACACATAAGCAAACACACACACTCACATAAACACAACCAAGCTTGAACACACACACATGAAACTACATACATGCAAACACACACAAATGGACACACACGCACGTGATTACACACACATGCACACATGACCACTTATGCACACACACACAAAAAGGTATGCATGCATACATACTCATATGCACATGCACACACACATTAAACACACAAAAACACACATCCACGCACAAACACATATCAGAATGCATAGACACCCAATGGCACACATGCACAAATATAAAAATGCATGCACATGCACACGAGCATGAATACTTATAGCCATGAACACACATACACACGTACATACATGCACACATACAAAGATACTTGTATACCCACACAAACATACCCATGTGCACTTACATACACATGCACATATACATAGACATAGACTTACACAGATATGCATAGACAAACATACACACATGCACACACACACACACATATGCATATACACAAGCACATGCACATACACACACAGACACACATGTATGCCCAGACACAAGTACACACACCTACAAACACATACACACACAAACATAGATAGGCACATTAACACATATACACACCCACCCACAAAAATTCACATACTCACACACACACAAAAATGTTGACACACACTTGCATACACACCAATGCACATGTACACATACACCAACACACATGCACTTACACAAACTTGTAGACACACGCATATACAACCACACACAAAGACACACACACACACTGCTATACAAACACATAGGCACACTAACACAAGCATAAATCCATGTACATGCATAACTATAGACATTCACACAAACAAATAGACATGCATGCAAACACACACACATGCACACACACACATATTCACACATGCACATTCGCACAAACATGCACACAAACACACACATAAAGATGCATGCACACTCACACACATGCATACACATACAAAACCACACACAAGGGTGCATCTACAAACATGCATGCACATGCACACACACTTACACAAACTTGCATGCATATACATAAATACACATCTTCATGCATGCACAAACATATATGCACACACATACATGTACATGAACAGACTTAGAGACATACTTTTGCACACACATTTACACATATATAGACACACATGCACATATGCACACACACACATGCATGCACACATGCACACACAAGGGACACACACATGTAAACATGCACTCACCTACATGCACACAAACCACACACATGTAGACATACACCCACCTACAAGCACACATTGACATGCACACATGCACATATTCACATGCACACAAGTGTAGACACACATACACACAAATAGGCAAGCTCACAATCACATGCACAAATGCAGGAACCTGCAACATACACACACACTACCACACAACCACACACAACATAGACACATGCACAAATAAGTGAGCACACACACACACACACACATAAGAGCATACAAACTCATGCACACATAGATGTACATACACACAAATACAAAGATATGCATGCAGGCATGCACACACACAATAAAATGCATAATCAAACATGCTCTCCCATATACATGTAAACATGTACATATCCAAACACACATCGAAATAGACACCCTTGCTCACATGCACACACAATTCACCCACGAACACATATGCTCATGCACACACTCACACACACAAATGCACAAATTCTTACATGCACATGCACTCATGCATATGCACATACAAGCATAAGCACATGTTCGCACATGAACGCACATGTACACACATGTACATGCATGCACATGCATATGCATACACATACGAATGCCATTGCACATGCACACACACATCTAAACACTCACATGCACATGAATAAGCACACACATATGTACACACACACATGCACATGCATGGATCCCCACATGCACACATGCAAGCATATACACATGCATGCTAATGCACACACATAAAAAAGGACACATACTTACGTTTACACACATACAAAAACATAAGGATGCATGCACACACATGCATGTGCAAATACATATATGCATATGCACACGAGCATTCATGCACATACATATGTATGATAGTAGACATCCACACACAAGCATGCACACACACACACACACAAACACACTAAAACACAAACACACATGTAGATATGCACACATTTAATGATAAGCACACACCCCGATACAACATGTGCATGCACATTAAATCACATACACAGGAAAACACAACGAAACATGTGCATAAGTATATGCACACACTCATGCACATATTTAACAAATGATAAGAGATATTAAAAATTAAATATATGCTCTCTCTTACTTCATGTTCCCTCTTATTACATGCTCCCTCTCACTTATTTGGCCAATAACCATTCCCCATTTTTGACACCATAAAAAGAGAAAGGTATAATTTATATAATTTTTATTACACATAATTGTTGCTTTATGGTTTGAAATTGTTTAATTGGAAGGGACTTAGTAAATATGGCAGCCAATTCTTGTTGGCAAGAATGTATTCCATTTCTACTAAGACTCTAGCTTGTTGATCTCTAATAAAATGGTGTTTTACATCAATGTGTTTGTTTTTAGAATATTGAACTTGATTCATTATTAAAGCCAAAGAACTAGTATTATCAATTTGAATAGGAACATATGAGAGATATAAACAATAATCATGAAGTTGTTATCTTTACAATAATACTTGGGCAACAAAACCTCTTAATGTTATATACTCAGCTTCTATGGTCAATAGGGCTATGCAATTTTGCTTCTTATTGACTAAGAAATTATATAATTTCTTTGGAATTTACATGTACTTGAGATACGTTTCTTATCTACCCTAGAACCTATGAAGTTTGAATCTATGTAACCTATAAACTTATATAAAAAAGTATTTTTAGGATACCATAAACTAAAGTTTATTATACCTTTTAAATATTTTAAGAATGATTTAAATACCTTTAGATGGATTTCCTTAGGATTTGATTAGAATATAGCACATAAGCCAACACTAAAAATGTTGTCTAGTCTACTTATTATGAGATATAATAATGATCTAATAAGGCCTCTATAAAATTTTTTATCATTGGGTTTTTTAATTTTTTATCATTGGGTTTTTTATGCACATTTTAATTTATACTTTCAAAACTTATGTCAACATAAACTTATAGTAGCAATAAACTATCATTTAGAGATTTTAAGAATAATATGGTTCTACTTTTCCTTTCTTAAAAACACTATCAACTAGATAATTATTTAATTTATGATACCATTGATAGGGTGCTTGCTTAAAGCCATAAAGTGTCTTCTTAAACTTATATACATAATCACCACGTGCATGAGTCTCAAAACAAGAGCATTACTCTACATTCATATATTGTTCTATTATTCCATTTAAAAATACACATTTTACATCCATTTAAAATAATATAAAATTTTTATGATAAGAATATGTTAAGAGAAATGTAATAACCTCTATCTTTTTATAAGTGCAAATTACTCAAAATCTATACATTCAACTTCATTATAACCATTAGTAACAAGTCTAGCTTTTTCTAATGATTGCACTATTTTCATCTAATTTATTTTTGAATATTCATTTGATTCTAATTACTTGTTAATCACTAGACTTAGAAACTATTTCCTACACTTTATTTTTCTTAAATTCATCTAATTTTTCATTGATTGCTTGAACTTAATAGTCTTCCTTAAGTACATCTTCTATAAATACTAGTTTTATGAGTGATATAAATATACTATGATCAGTTTCTTTCATAGAAGCTTTAGTCTTAACTCCTTGATTGAATTCTCATTTTATTAATTCTTTTGGATGCAAACTTTGACAATTCTATTCTTTAGATAATTTATGACTAATCTTTTCACCATTTTTTTACTTTTAATTTTGCCTTCGTCCTCTTTTTAAGTCTAAGTTTTTTAAGGACTTTATCTCTTCATCAAAGTTTTATTATTTATCTTTTGAATGGACTCATCATACATTACATACATTGTCTCTTCTACATTTTTAGTTTTTATGTTATAAGGCTTATAAGCTTTCCTAGGAGAAGAGTATCTTAAAAAAATTGCTACACTTACTTTTTCATCAACCTTGTTCATGTTGACTCTTTCATTATTAAGAATGGTACATTTACATACGAAACATGAAAGTAGCTAACATTTGGCATCTTTTTTGTAAATAACTTATAAGAAGTTTTCTTAAGTATTGGCTTTAAATTAATTCTATTTATTATATAACAAGTAGTATTAATTACCTCGACACAAAGGTACTTTGGTAGATTGTATTTGACCAATATTGTTCTACCAATCACTATAAGGTTTAATTCTTTCTTTCTATTATCTTATTCAGTTGAGGTGTATAAGAACATGTAAATTGATTCATTATTCTATTGTCTTTGATATAATCATTGAAATCATTATTCTTAAATTCACTATCATTATCACTTTGAATACAAATTAATTTGAGATTTCTTTACCTTTCTATCTCTTTTATCAAATTAACAAAAGTTTCAAATGTCTCACCTTTACTCTTAAAAAATACAATCCAATTATATCTAAAAAATCATGAACAATCACAAATCCATATTTCTTTCTATCTAAACTCAAGGGTTGTATGGGTCCAAAGAGGTTTAAATGAGCAACCTCTAAAAATCTACTAGTAATAAAGTCATTTTTTGGTTTACATGAAGATTTAACTTGCTTTTTTTGGCACGATTTACCTATTTTCCAACTAGTTTTGTTTTATTTTGGAAGACCTCTAATTATATCTAACCTACTTATTTTCTTTATGATAGATTAACTAACATGACAAATAGTCTCTAATGTCATAAATTATTCTTATTTGAATGTGTAACATGACATTCTATTCTATTAGTTTTTTAGTTGATCAAATTTAATCTCATAAGTATCATCTTTTCTTTAACCAACTAGTAATACTTTATCATCTTTTGATATTATAAAATATTAAGTATCAAAATTAACAAAATAACCATTATCATAATATTGATTATTACTAATTAAATTAAACTCTTATCCATTAACTAAGAAAATATTTGAAAGTGTAACATTAGGCATATGTATATTAGGAATTCTAATTATCTTTTTTTTAGAATTATCTCTTAGTGTTACCCATCTATTTGGTCTACATTGTATTGATACAACTTTGATAAGTCTCTGATCATATGTCTTGAGCATCTGCTATCCAACACCTAAGAGCTAGATCTTGATTTTTTTTTCTTTATGTATTGCTACATAAATTTCAAATTTTAACTTATTAATCATAAAATATAACTTTTATTTACTTAGTTTATATTCTTTCTTATAGACATACTTTTTAAGTATATTATTTCTAACCTATGAACATTTTCAATACATCATATCTCTACATCACAATTATGGAGATACCTTATATTAATAATTATATTATCTAACCTTAGCAACCAAAGCAAGCTTAGATTCAGAATTAATATTCACAATAAAAGCATTCATAATATCATTTTTAATTACCCATTTTAAGCATGATTTTAAACTGTAAATATTTTTTTCTAATTTTATAATCCTTGATGCTATGTCGTTTTCTACAATATTAGAAGCATTAAATGTCTAAAACATTTTGCATTTATTCAAAGATAGCACACATCCCTATGTTTAGAAAAATGAACACCTGTGAAGCATTAAAAATTTTTGCATGTTTAAGAAAGTAAATTTTAATTTTTAAACAAAGAATCTCCTCTTTTGAGCAAGTATTCTAAATAATCATGAAATTTTTTATCACATATTTGAAGCATTTCTATTTTCTTGTTCTCAACTTCTTTCATAAAAAAATATAAAAGATTAGTCTTTTCTTCATAAAACTATTTTAATTTTTTATGTGCACACATTAAAGAAGATAAAGTACTAATAACTTCTATGAAATGATTTTCAAGAAATTACAAGACAAAGAGCTTACCTCATTCTTTTCTTCCTCATAAGAAGTGCATGAATCATCATTTGCCATAAAGAACAACATCCCTTCCTCCTCGCTATTTGAAGTTGTGGAGTAAAAATTTAATGAATCACTCCAAGTAGCTTGAAAGTCTTTCTTCTTCTTTGTTCTCTTCTTTTTCACATCTTTTCTTTTAGTATCTTTTAGTTATGGAAAATCTAGTCTAATATGGTTGGTTTGACCACAATAATAATATCTTGGTGCCTTCGTCTTCTCTTTTCTTTTCTTTTCTTACAAATTGATGTTTACAAAAATTTTTGCCACATTTTTTGCTAAACCTTTAACAGGAAAATTTACTTCTCCAAATCCATATAAGAGATGGATGATGAATCCAAATCTTCCTTGCTTGCTTTAAAAGCAAATGGTTCCTCTTTTCTTGCTTGACGCTTTGGCTAACAAGTGGAAGCCTCTTTGTCAACTCTTCTATTCATCTTAATTTAAGTTGTTAATAATTCTCAATGCAGTTCGTCCAATGTGAGCTTATTTATGTCTTTGTCTGTCTTTATTGCCATGTCAAGAAGGTCATAATCATTGGCTATAATCCATAGTACTTTTCTTATAAGTCCTATATTAGAAAGTACTTTTCCAAGATTTTCTTATTCATTAGTAATATTAATAAATTACATAAACATCTTCTTTGTAGTTTCTCATACATCCATTCTAAATAACTCATAATCACGTTTCAAAAGATTTGTTTTTGTTTCTTTTACTTGTAAAGTGCTTTTATAAGTAATTTTTAATTTTTTTTCAAACTTTAGGTGTCTTTTGCAAATTAATCACTTGATTAAATTCACCTAGAGATATGCCACCATGAGGGTTATTGTGTGCTCTTCTATTGAGTTATGTTATTCTTCTTTGATCACTACTAAATTCACTAAAAATTTTTATTTTATTTATGCGTAAGACTCTTGATAAATCACATGGTTTGTAAGTACTTTTTAATGTTTTAAATCAATTGATTAAATAAAAATTATAAATCTATTTTTCCAATATAAATAAAATTTACCATTGAATAATGGTGGACGCACTAAAGAAGATCCTTCATCTAGTGTCATAGCAAAATTAATCATCGATAAATACATATCGAAAACTTAAGAAGTAATTAACAAACAAGTATTTTGAAAAACACAAAAATGATAAAATAAAAATTTAAATTACTGTGCAACTCAAATGATAATTAAGAAAACTAAACAAATAATTAAAAAGTACATGATCCATCACCTAAGTAATTTGACTCACTTTTTGTGTGAACTAGTACTAATAGTATTTGAATTGAATACTGGCATGCAAATCCCATAAGAGTGGAGGGGGTGAATTATAGAGTTTAAAATAATTTTTCTATTTTTTAATATGTTTATTTCTCAAAAATAATTATATATATATATATATATATATATATATATATATATATATATATATATATATATATATATATCAATTATGTTTTAATATAATATAAAAAGCAAAGATAAAAATTAAAAATGAGATACCAAACTTTTTAAGTGGTTCAGTTCAAATTAGAACTTATATTTAGTCCTATCCAAGATCAAGAAAAAAATACCACTAAGAAAAAGTTACAAGAGGTTTTTTTTCTTAAGGTTCAATTCCAACCTAGTTTTTATTGGTTCAACTATAACCCAAGATTTTGCAAGCTCAAACTCAACAAAATTTTTTTAGATCAAATTGAACTTTATCTTTCACAAATGTCAGGGCACCCAACCAAAGAGAAAATAGAAATACGACATGACAAAAAACATTTTAATAAATTTATATGTTTTATCATGTGGATTAATAAAATAAGTAATAATGACCTAAAGTATAATAAAAGAAATAATAATTTAAAAGTTTATATCTATAAGGCTAAGTTGGAAAAATTTGAGGATTTGAGAAGGAGAAGCCATAGTTATTGTGAGTAGAATAATAAGTAGTGTTTTGTTAAAATATTAAAGATTGATTCAAGTTTATTAGTTATTCTATCTATAATGGTTAGATATTTATAGAAAAATTTTGAGTTTAACTATCAATTAGAATGTGTATAAAGCTATTTAAAAAGCGACTATCAAATAGCTTATAAAGCCTTACATAACTGCTAAAATATTTTTTTTCAAAATAGATAATGTAATGGCTAAATAATTAGCCATTAAGAAAGATAGACCAAGGCCATTAAATCTTATTAGAGGTGATAAAATCCATCAAATCTAATGCTAAATGAAGTGGAGGCTAGCTACACCATGTGATCATGAAAATGTGTGATCGTATGGTCAAGTGCTTCTGGTTTTGGATGTAGATAAGCACAGGGGATTTAATTCCATATTGCAAAGAAATATAAGAATTTAGACTTTATAATTATTCATATAGGGTTAATATTAAGAGCTAAATTGGAGTTGGCTCCCCTTTTTGTGTTTAAGAATTCATCCTCTATGTGTACTCATAATATACAGGTCTATATGAGTTGACACATACGTATACTTAGATTGAGTGCTATCTAGCTCAACCCAATGCCTTACCTCATCTAGTTCAAGAAATCTTCATTTGTTAGAATGGGCTCTTCTAAATCTAGTTTTGACTATTTTTTTACCCAAATCTTGTGAGTGCCCAGTTGGGTTTGCCCAGCTTGAGAAGATTTACACTTGGGCACAAGGTGGGATGTGTTATATATATAAGTTTAATCAATGTTTAGAACTAACATCGAATTCGATAAAGATAGAATTTAACCAAGAATAGGGTTGTAGGATTCAAAAATAGAATCTTATTCATTTGCTAAATCAAGGAGATGATTGATTAATTTGATGCTTGAATGTAATTTGAAATTGATATGAAATGAGTGTGTCTTAAATTCAATAAGCTAACATTCTATTTCATATAAAAAATTATGAAAGCTTGGTGTGCATGTCTTCAATCCTTAAATTTTTTTTAAAACTATAAGGTTCTTTGAAGACCATTAATTCCTTATGTTCAATGGTGCATGGTTTTTTATTAAAAACTATACCTGATTCAAACTAAGCTCATTAGAATAAAATGTTAAACATTTAATACTTCACTAATTAAACACAAAGGGGACCTAATAGTACTTGTAAGCATGTTTATTCTCATGGCTTTGTTTTAAGTTGAATTCTCATAAGAATTACTATAAACCTGTATAAATATAGTTCAAAATTATCAATATTATTAAACTAAATATGGATAGAATCTATGAAACTTAATTAGTATTGTTATATTTATTCAAAATTGATAATATTTTGTCTTTAAAGTTTAATGATTACCTTTTTCTTATGTTTAAAAATTAATAAATCATTTTTAATAAGTTATTTTCTAACAAAGATTTATTATTTATACCATTGCTTGTTTAAAGATCAACTATGGATAAAAATTATTACTATGTGCATCCCTTATTTACATCTTTTATTTTTGTTTTATCTTTAATGCATAATAAAAAGGGAGAGAGATATGTGAGAAATGTAAAACATTCATTACATCCCAAGTTTATGGCATAACTATATGAATTCTATTTATAAGGAGAAGCATATTTATGTTTGACTAAATATCTCACAGAGTAATCCATAAGTGAAGAAATATCAAATAGTGTTACTGACTATGGGTGTGGCATAAATGACATATTAGAGAGCTATTGATCAAACTCTTGGTGGAGTAGCTAACCATAAAAAATTCATCTTTAAAATATCTACTAATTTGATTGTTTATCCTATCAAGAAATAATAAGGGATGAATTCTTAAGCACATAATTAAGAGCCAATTCTATGAACTAACTTAATTTATAGGAAGTAAGGAATCCTTATAACAAGAAAATACATAGCAATTAGAGCATATGAGAAAAAGATTTTAATGCCTATTATATCAAAAGTTGATGTGACTCAATTTTGTTGGATCATGCTTTATTGCAAACGAATAGTTTGGATTATGCCCACTTTTATGAATAGTAGATTCCATCTAATCCACGATATGATAAGCCTAATTAAATGGATGAAATTAATTTTGTCATTATGAATAGTAATTTTCATTTTACCTTCCACCCATAAAGTCTAATCAAACAATTGAGATCTCTGTATTTGTGAATAGTAAATTTTATCTAGTTGTCCATTTGTAAAGCTTAATCAAATAGATGTGATTGCATCTACTTTTGTGAATAGTGCTCTTGTGCATCATCATCATACATCCAACATATTGAATATAATGACCTAAATCAAATCCTTTTTGGATTAGATTTGGATCCTTTATTCTATATTTTGATTGGGTAGCTGTTGTTTCATCTGTCAATATTCTATGGTGGTCACTGTTCCTGCTTGTAGTCAGCATTCCATAAAGCTATTTGTATTTGTTTTGAATGTTGAAATGCTAATGGATATTTGGAGAACTTTTTAGGTATTAAAAAATTTTACTTTAATTTAAAATATTTTAATATAAATATAGGAGTTTTAAGAGTTGAAGGAAGTTTATTTTACCTTACTACATCAATATTTTGAGAAGAAAATATACAAAACCAAGAATTATAATATTATTTTGACACTTTTGTTGGAGTTGTGTTCGCAACCCATGTTACCTCCTTGCTTCAGTATTGTCTCCGAGTATACGTCTAATTTTTGACTTCTTTATAATTTGTTATTTATTTTTTAATTTCTTTTTAGTTTTTTAAAAAAGATCACAATAATGCAAAATCTTTGCTGATTTTATTTTTTTAATAACGTTAGAGTATATTAATGAATCTTTTAATTTAATATTTCAAAATGAGGTCACTTAGTTTTTTAAAAATATTTTCATAACTATATTCATATTCCAACATCATATTGACCTGTGTTATATAAATTATTAAAAGTCAATAGTAGAATGTTGTGATTAATTATTACTTTTTTATTTTACTTTAAAATTATAAAATTTTGTAATTAAAATTATGATAGTAAACCTCTACATGTTGTAGCACAAGGTTGTGGTGTGTAAAATTATCTCTAACTACTTTGGTGAAAGAAAATGGTTTTGTTAGAGGAATCTTAATCTGGTAGACTGGGTTAGATGTGGGTGCAGGTTAAATCAAACTACCTAAAATTGCTTTGTCACTTCTGTTTTCTTTATTATTATGTAATTTATGAAGTTTATCTTATTTAATATCATTTAATTAAAAATATATAAAAAGAAATTTTCAAAATTATTTTTATCAATCATAAAATATTTTATTAAAATTTATTTTAAAACCATAACGTTTTATTTTCTTTTTATATTTTTATTTGGCAAATATTTAAATCAATGATTTTATAATTTCAATATTTTAATTTAAGAGAAGATTTTTTTGAATAAAAAAGATTAAAAACATAGTTCACTCCTCTCTATGCATTAACTTAGCACAAATTATATCATTAAGTATTTATACCCACATAAACATGAACATTCACTTGCACATACACACAAATAGATATGCACACACAACTACACACACACACACAAATGCACAAGAACACACATACACACACACACAAATGCACAAGAAAACACACACACACACATTTACATACACACATGTGCTTACACATACAAGCAAGTACACGTAATCATGCAAGCACACACACAACCATACACACATGCACAAAAAAAAGACATGCATGGATGCAAAAACATGCATGCATGCATGAATACATAAATGCACAAACACACACACATAGACATGAACGCATACACACATATAGAAACATGTACATACAAGCACACAAACATGCACACACACCCATGTAAATACACACAAAAATATATATGTACATAAATGTGCACACACACACAAACAGACATACACATATGCACACTAACACATACGTACACACACATGTATAGACATGTATATGCATAAATACACAAATAGGCACATGCATGCTGGCACAAACAAGCACATGCATGCACACACATATGTGCACACACACATGCATGCATCCATACACACATAAATTCATATATGTGTGCATGTACACACACACACAGATCATACATAAGCACATGCACACACACACACATGCACATACTCAAATATACACGTAACATAGACACTCATGCACATACAAATATAAAGGCACATACACTCACACAAACACACCTAAACTAACACATAATATGCATAAACATACACACACATGCATCCATAGACACACACCGGAACAAAAACATGCACACAAACATGTTAATACACACAAAGATATGGACACACACACATGCACGTATGCATGCATGCACACCCACACACCAACAAACACACCCTCCACACATACACAAACCACCCACCCCCATATACATGTATACACTCACACATATATAAATGCATGTGGACACACCAACAGACATACACATACTTGCATGCACACATATTGCCAGACATAACCAATTGTACACACATGAACATACATGCATACACATGCATACACATGCACACACATGCACACATGCAAAAGCACAAACATATGCACACACACACATATACAGACTAATACACAAAAACACACACAAGCACACAGTCACATACACACACACACACGTGTACAGAGCAGACACATAGCACGAACTCATACAGACACGCACACACATACACATATATAAGCACACATACAAACATGAAAGCACACACACATATGCACATGTGCAAACCAATGTACACATAGCAATTCTAGATACATCCACGTGCACACTCACACAAACACACTTTCATATGTACACACACAAGCACACACATAGGCTAAAACACATAAGCATATACATGTACATTGACATGCAAACATATGGATATGACTATGCATGCACAAACATGTGCAAACACATACACACTCATACATGAATTCTCTTACATACATGTGCATGCACACCCATATGCACACTAATACATACAGATGCATAGGCATGCACATAAGCACATGCACATACATGCATTTGCACACATACACATGAAAACATACCCACTTGCACAAATTTGAGCACATATGAACACACACACACACACATGCACCCTTACACACAAATGCTTGCAAACACATACACAAATGCACGGGTACATCACAAACATGCACACGAACACAAACATGCATGTGTGCATAAAAACATGCACGTATGCATTCATGCACACGTAGACAACCAACACAGGTACACACATAACTCACACGCATACACACACACACATATAAACACACACATAGACATGCACACACATGCACTCCATGGACACACAAAAGCACACCCACTGACGCAAACCAATAGATGCACACACAAGTACACATGTATATGAAAACTCAATGGCATGCACACACACTTGCAACTATAAATGCACACACACACACACACTACCACTCACGCACACACACACATAGAAACACACACATAAACACATGCAGACACATAAACATACATATACACATATATGTGAACACACACATACCCCTAGACACACACGCATGTACATGCATGCATAGAAGCACACATGCATAAGAACACAAACACATGCACATGCATGCACACACACACACACATGCACCCACATGTGTATGCACATATACACACACATTCACATGCTAAAGGATACACACATACACACACTGCTCATAATTACAAGTAAAAAAATATGAATACACACACACATGTGTAGACACACATGCACACAAAAACATGTACACTTGCATGCATATAAGAACATACACACTCACGTGCACACACACATGAATACACTCATACATACACACACATACACACAAGCTGGTAGTACACAAAGACACATGCACTCACACTTATAGACACATGCATACACACATGCACAAACACACACATGCACATACACACTCTCACACACAAAAGAATAGATACACTCATTATGCAACAATGCCCACTCCAACACTTCCATGCATATGTAGACATACACATGTGTGTGCACACATGCACACTTACATGTCCACACAAAAATCTTTAGTTCAAAACACTCACAACTCATATACATGAACACGCACATGTGCATGCATACAGAAACACATGCACACAAACAAATTCACACCCCCTTCCCTCCTCTCCCCATCCCCACACACACCAATATGCACATGCATAGAAACATGCATACTCATCCCCCTAACAAACACTCACACACAAACACACATTTATGTATCAACAAACCTATACAGGCACATAGGTAAGTAGGCACAAACATGTGCATAGCCACCAACATAGTCCTGCATACACATGTAACCACACAAACACACACACATCCACCCACAAAGAGACACACACTTTCACACATGCACACATACACATAAGCATGTATACACACACATAAGCATACACAGATGCACAATATCACTAGTACACATGCACAATCACACACATGCATAAACCTAATTGTGTACACACATGTCGAAACACATGTGCATGCTCAAATACACACATACAAGTATACAAATGCAAATCATCACACATAGACACACATATGCATACAAGCACAAATATATGCAAACACATGCACACACACTCTCACTCTCTCGTACAAATATGCACAAACACCCATGTAGTAATGCACACACATCTTCACACACACATGTATGTGCACCAACACACATGTGTGCATTAGCACACATGCATGCACAACCACTCGCACACACATACACATGCATACACACATGCACATATGTGCACACACACATGCATACACATGGACACACATGCACAAATCGATACACACAAGCAAACACTTGCACACATGCACTCATACACAGAAACACAAGCATGTAGACACATGCACAAACACATAAAAACACACATGAACAATCACACATACGCATATGCACACTCACACAAATGTCCAAAGAAATGAACACACACACCCATATGTGCCCACTTGCACACTCACATCGACACACACACATGTACTCATGCACATACACATGCCTGTGTGAACACTCATAAACACCCACACAATGCCAAACAAATGAATATATACACACAGATCTGCATTAATGTACACAGAAAAGTTTGCACATGCACACACACAAACACTCACCCACATGCATAGGTGCACACATGCAAACACACACACCTATACACAAACACATGAACATGACACACACACACCCATACACACACAAACACACATGCACACATGCATATGCATGCAAAGACACACACACACACATAAAGGTACACACAAACATGCATACAACAGCACACACATGCACACATTCACATATAGTAATGTACATGTGCACACATAAGCACATGTATGGTAACATAAGCACACATGTACACATACACACATAGATAAGCACATGTACACGCACAAAACCTGACATGCACATACTGACACACTCATATGCATACACAAAAGCATACTCACGCATGCACAAACACACATATGCATACACACACATGCACACACACATACAAACATATAAATATGCACACACATGCACACATGTATATGCTGAGACATGTGCACATACATGTATAAGCACACACACATGTACACACACAAACACATATGCACACGTACGCATAAGCACATGCACATGCACACGTACGCCCGCGTGCACCCGAACACAGAGACAGGAAAATACACACATATGTACACAAACATGCACACAAGCACACACACACAAGCATGCATGAATGCATTCATACATGTATGCACACATGTCCAAACACACCCACAAGAATTTATAGATGCATGCACACACATACACACATGTCTGCAAACACATGCAAACATAGATATCCAAACACACACACAAACACACACTTGTATAAATACACACCTACACACATCCACACACAATGAAACACCACCCACAAATCCACACACATAAACACACACAAACGCAAGCATGCTCACACACACAAACTTATATGTATGCACATGTGCACACAAATGCATAACTAATCACACATGCACACACAAACACAAGCACATGCAAACACATAAGTACACAAACACAAACACATATTCACACACACATGCCTACACACCCATGTAAATGCATGTGCACATAGGTATACACATACATGCACATGTGCACATGCACCAACATGAACCCACATGCACACACATATAGTTGCACATCCATGCACTCACATTGACATGTTTGTACAGTACAAAAATTTAGACATGCATCCACAAACATATACGAACAATCACATGTACATGCATGGATACACATTCACACATATGCATCTACACAAACACACATGCATGCACCCACATAACAACATATTCACACAAGTGCACATGTGCACATACACACAAATACACACTTGTACATACATTAAAACATATGCATTTAGAGACTCATGCACAAGCACACACATGGACACCCATGCTATCACAAACATGCATAAGCACAGACACTCACATATGTACACATGAACATAGATATACACACCCATAGGTACATTCATATACACGTACACTCATACACACAAACTTAAAGATATGTTAACACACACTTATGCATGCACACACAGACATTTGCACAATCATGCACACATAAAAATACATGTGCACACACATACAAACACATGTGAATGCACATGCACATATACACACACATACACATATATACACACATACAAAAACACACAGAAGCACACAGGCTCACATGCATGCACACATGCATCCACACACTTACCTACTTAAATATGTGCATGTATGCGAGCACATATGCATGCATATGTATATATACATGTACACACTTGCATGTGCACAACTAGACAAACATGCCTCCGCACATGCACTCACATGCACACATATGCACACATGCACACTTTCATGCACACATAGGAACGCACATACATATGCACACATATACACACAACCACACACGTACATTGAAACACACAAAAGCATAGGTGTAAACACATGCACTTTAACACTAACACACACACACACATGCCTAAATACATGTATACATAGGACACACATGCACACACATGGCCATATGCATGCATATGTACACTCATATGCATACATGGACACCCACACACGCACACACATACACACAGATGGAAATACACACACCCATACACTTGCATGTACACACATGCACACTTGCATCTGAACACACATGCATGCATGCACAAAAATGCAAACATATACACATTTAGATGAACATGCACACACACACACACAGATGAACATATGCACAAACATACTTACACGAGCATGCTCACACCCACACACACACAGACACACACACTATGTGCACACACAAGCATGTGCATAAGCACATTACAAACATGTACATGCATATAGATGCACACCCAAACACACACAAGTAAACACATGTATGCAAAGCCACATACATGCACACATACATATGCACTCACACAAACACATAGACAAAGGAACATGTAGGCACATGTGCATGCATGCACATGCACAAGTACACACATGCAAACACAGAAGGAAACACACATGTGCACATGCACACACACATAGACACCCAAACACATGCACACATGCTTAGCACACTCACACACACGTGCACTCATACACACATATGCATGCACATGCACCCACTCACAGGTGCACACATGAAGAATTACACATGCATAGCCACACATAGACAAACAGACACACACACACACACACACAAATGCACACACAGAAGAACATAAGCATACAACCACACACACAAAAGCACACATACATACCAACATTTGTACACACACATAGACAACCACACACACACACCTACACTCACTCACATGCATACACTTGCTCAAACACATGGATGTAAGCCAACAGATGCACATGCACATGCACATTCATTCACACACATAGAAACATACATGCACGCACATAATTGCATAGAAACAAACACATGCACCCATATATACACGTGCATGCACACACATTCGCACCTATACTCGTGCCTACAAGCACATGCATGTAGAAAAGCACACACACATGGATAATAGAGATGCAAACAAACATGTGTATGCATATGCACATGCACATATAGACACATACACATATACACACATACATATACACACATAAGTATACTCAAGCACACACACACATGCACACCACATGTGTGTCTATAGACACACACAAGTGCATATATGTGCACTCAAACACACAAGCACACACTCACACCCAAGTGTACACATAAACATATGTACGTAGTCATATATAGGAAGATATACACATGCATAAACACATGTAGACATGCACACACACATGCATAGTTGCATATGTACACACACCCACCTGAACACATTGATGCAAACATGCATGCACATACACATGTGTGCATGCACTCACACATGAACACACATGCTCACATGCAAACACACTTTTACACCAATGCACAAATATATGCACGCACATAAATAAACATGCACAACCAAAAATACATGTTGAAGCTCATAAGCTTACACACATAGACAACCACACATGCACACCCACACACACACATATACAAATGCATAGACACCTACACACACATATGCACATATGTGCACACACACATTCATGCATGCACACACACACACACACATAGATATTGAAACACACATAGTTGCACACTCACATGGACATGCACATGTGCATAAACAAATGCACACAAACACACACACACACACATACACACATGAGGATGCACACAAACACATATACATGACACAAAGACATCCATGAACATGCACACTCCCAATAATATATACAAACAAAAACACACAAAACCTCACTCACATACACATGCACATACAAAAATAGACATGAACATATACTCACAAGCATAAGCATGCATATACATAAGCACACATATTGACATAGATACACATGCACACACATACACACACACACAAGCACACATGCACACACCCATACCTAAACCACACATGAGCATGTATTCATACATGTACACACACAAGCACACACTCACACAAACATGCTCACTCCAATGCATGCACAGACACACATGTACACACACAAACACGACCATGTACACACACGCACACGCATTTACACATGTACACAAAGACACATGCACAAACATACACAAACAAAAAGACACATATGAATACCCATGCACACATGCATATAGGAATACAATCACACACATACACACACAGACACATATACACCTACACTCACATGCATTCATGCACACACACACACACACCAACATTAATGCACATATACACACTGAGGCACACACACATGTGTACAGACATGCATATACATAAATGCAAGCACACAAACATATTCACAAACACACACATATATGCAAAAACAAGCACACAAACATGCTTGCACATGCCCATACAAAATCACACACATGCACTCAAGGACATGCAACCATTCACACATGGACACATATGTATATGCATGAACACAAACATATACACACTCACACATAGGCATACAAACACATGCACATACACACATAGACATGTTCATACGTACAAACACACTCATGCATGCACCTGAATATATCGATAAGCACACACACATACACACTTGCACATGCACTCACACGTGTACACACATGCACAAACACATGCTTAGACACTGCTCAAACAGGCACAAATCCACACATCCACATAGAAATACACATAAACATGCAAAAAAAACACGTACAAAAACATACACACCTATCCACACATATGCATAGACATGCACACTTACAAAAACATGCACATACACCAACACAATCTCATGCTCATGTGCACACACAACCACACACACTCACATGTATGCACACATACAAATATGTGCACATATATGCAAATGCCAACATAAACACACTTAGTCACACACATGCACCCATGCACTTGCGAGCACATGTGTAAACACCCACATGCATACATAAGCAAACATGCACATACATACATGCCACATGTACACACGCATCCTCACATGCACAAACACACAAAGATACTCATGCACACATACACTCACAGAGAAGAACACATAGACACAAATGCATGTACACACGCACAAGCATACATGCGTCCACACACACACACAAATAAACATAGATGCAGATAAGAAAACACAAGCATACACCCACACACATATGCACACTTATACAACACACATGCAACCATGCACACACACCCTAACATGAACACATAAAAATATGCTCACACATATACATGCACACAAACACACATGTCCATATGCACAGATGGACACATGCACACATATAGATGCATAGTTACACACACGTGCATAAAAGTATGCAAACACACATGCACACATACACATAATCACACAATAGCACATATGAATACACATGCATGCACAAACACACACATATGTACACACACATATTTGAACACACACACAAGTATACAAATGCACACACAAACACATATTTACTTACAAAAATACATGTGCACACATATGCACATAGGAACAAATACACAAACACCTACACATATGCATATAGACACATAAGCACACCTATGCACACATTGAAGCACACCAATACACACACATCAGCATGCACACGTAAATTAGTGCACACAAATACTTGCATAGATACACATGCACAAACATGCACATGCAAACATGCATACATGCACACTTATGGACACACACACATGCAAATGTAGACAAACACATGCTCACACTCACAAACACACATGTAAACAATTACACACATGCATGAATGCAAGCACTCCAATGTGCACATATAGAGGAAAACACATGCACACACATACACACATACACACTCATATGAAGACACATTTTCCTATAGGAACTAACATACAAATGTCAATGCATATGCACATGCACACACAAACACTTGCCCATGCACACACACAAACACTCTTACATGCAAACTCACATGCCCTCACTTACATGCACACAAGAGCACAAACACAAATAGGAAGATGAAAATGTATACACTTGCACATGCATATGCACATGCAAACACTGACATGCACATGCAAATGCACACACTCACATGCACATGTATAGGAACACACACACACACACCTAGTTGAACAAACCCACACCTACATGTGTTAACAAATGCAAAAATAGAAAAATAAACACACATATATACATACATCCAAACATAAATGCATGCACACACACACACATGCACATACACACACACACAAACACACACATGCACACATGCACACACATACACACATGCACATACTACTACATAGATGATGGACACATGCACACACAGTTGCACACATATACACACACATGTATACAAACCACCACACACACCGATGCACACATGCATATATAAGACACACACATGTACATAGCTAAGCACACATATGCACACACCCACACACACATACAGACACACAAACACACATGTACACATGCACATATACAGAGATGCACACACACACACACAAACACG
The DNA here is from genome assembly GCA_023846275.1 of Vanilla planifolia. NCBI lineage: Eukaryota > Viridiplantae > Streptophyta > Magnoliopsida > Asparagales > Orchidaceae > Vanilla > Vanilla planifolia. Next base: position 2,916,856 of record JAIUJO010000037.1, read on the forward strand.
TGCACACACGAGCACGCATGCACAATCACACACCATTAAAGGCACACTCACACACACACAAATTATCACAAACATACATGCACAAAAATGCACATATGCTCACACACACAAACACATGCATATAACATACATGAGCATGAAAACATGTATTTAGACACCAAGCACACATTAACACAAACAAACACACATGCACTCACTCAGACAAATGCTAACATGTGCACACACACCAAGACACACACAAACATCACATGTTGGTGAGCACAGATATGAGCAAACACATACACACACATGCACACACATGTGCATGCATTTGTACACACAAGCATACACGTGTGCATTCACACATGTATTCACAAGTGCACACACAAGCATACATTCACACATGCAAACACATGTGGAAACACAAAAGTAGACACATCTACATAATCACACATATGCATAATCACACATATGCACATGAACATATGTACATAAATATGAATAGACACACACACACATGCACCCACATAGACACACACTTGCATCTTTGGGTACACACATATGCACTCACTCATGCACACAAACATGTGCATAAAAACAAAAAAAATCATGCCAAGTCACATAGATGAACACACGCACACATATGCTCTCTCACACACACACATGTGCGTGCTTGCACATGCACACAGAAGTGCACACGCACATAAGTGTACACACACATGCACACAACCACACAGACACACATCCCCTCCAAGCACACACATATGCACACACACACATATAGATGCACAACAACACATACTCATACACTTGCACACACACACATACATATGCATGAAAACACACATATACACCTACACATACACACATACACACACACACACACTTAGACACGTGTGCAAGCAAAACTATACAAACACATGCACAAATGCTCAAATGCAAACAAGAACACACACCCACATACATAAACACACACACACAAAAATAGACACATGTGCATGCATAAACACATGCAAGCACACACGCCTACACATACACATACAGCCACACACACAAATAAGCACATGCACATAGCACACGCATGAGCTATTACACAAGCACATGTGCACACATGCACATATGCATACACACACATGTCCACACACACATGTACACAACTATGCATGCATGCGTAAGTATACCAACATCCACACATGGCTACACACTCGTGCATGCAGACATGCACATGAATGGGTCCACACATGTGCACACACATAGGCACACACACACACAAAGACATACACAAACACACACACACATAAACACACACAACCACATACATGCATAAGTACACACACATTTTTATGCATGCACACAAAAACATAAAATACCTACATAAATGCATGTGCTCAAGTAAACAAATGCTCACCCATACAGACTTGCATGTGCCCACTTGCACCAAAATCATGCACACACACAACCACCTACACACATACACATGCACAAAGGCACACACATGTACACAAAGACATGTCAGCACACTATGCACCAACATAATCATTAGCACACCTGCATAACAAGTGTGCATGCATGAGTACACACATGCCCACTTATGAATAAACACAGGAACCTGCAAGCACGCACACATGAATTTACTTGCATGCATATACACGTGTATTAACACATGGATGCATGCACACTGACACACACAGAGATGAAAGAAAACATACACACAGTGCACACACACACACATATAAATCCATATACCCACATGCACACACTCATGTAAACTTATACAGTCACACATGCACACACACATATGTACATGCATGCAAACATATACACATGTAGATGCAAACATGAGCATGCTCGAGCATGCGTACACATACTCACCTGTATGCACTCGCACATGCACACAAACACTCACATGTATGCATACACAAAAACATGCATGCATGCACACACATGCACACATATGCATGCTTACACATTGGCATGACATGCACACATGCTTGCATCATTACACATCCGCACACATGCACATGCACACACACATACTCATGCTTGCACACACATGCATACATAGATGCACACATACATATTATTGTACAATCATGCACACATGCCCAAGGATATTCACATGCCTATAAACATGTATGCACTATCAAACATACATGCACTCAAAAACATATGCAAACAATCACATACACACATATACATAAACAAATACAAACAAACACACATGTGCATGTGTATTTGCACAATTACATAATCACGCATGCATGCATACACACAAGTAGACACAGACATCTACACACAAACAAACACACACCAAAGTAGTAACCCACAAACACATTTTCATGGGTGCACATCCATACACACGAATGCAACCCTTGAATGTACAGACAAGCACATACACACACACAAGCACGCACATACACATGAGTGCATTTATGACACACACGTAAGCACACATTCATACACACATGCATGCACATAGGTAAGCATAAAAATGCACACAAAAGCACCCACACACATATATATACATGCACACAAATGACCACACATGCATACACACACACTCACAAGCACACATTGAATCACACGCACCCTCACATCTGCACACATGAAAACAGACACATTTACACATGCAAAAAGCATAAAAACCCTCACAAACACACACACACACTCACACACACATGCATACACCCACACACAAACATAAATGCACAAACACATACATGCACACACATATACATACAGAAATATACACATGCACACACACACATGCATATACATGTAAACAACTACATATAGACAAACAAAAATAGGCACAAGTTCATGCATCAACACACACACAAGCATACACAACACATGCTCACATGCATACACACTAACACATATAGGCACACACATAGACTCACTTATAGATGCACACCTGCACACATGCCACCATGCACACATGCACACACAGACTCACACATACATAGACACAAACACACGTAAACACATACATACATGCACACATAGATGCATGCACTCATATTGTTACACGACCAAGCACACACGCCCAAGCAATTCATGCACTTATAAACACATATGCACTCACAAACACACACATGCACGCAAATACATGTGTAGATGCACACACGCACAAAGACAAGCACATACACACACACACAAAAACACACACTCGTTCGCACCAGCATGCACACAAGTAAGCATACAAATACACACACATGCATCCACACACATGTATGCACAAACACACAAACACATAGATAGGAACATGCATGCACACCTATATGCACACATTCACACATGCACACATACACACATAACACACATATAAATGCACACAAATGCCCACATCTTTGCATATACACACAAGCATGCACACATTAAAACATATGCACACACACACGTTCACATGTGCACACATGCAAACACACTCATTTATTCAAGCACAAAAACGTAGATCCACATATACGTAGGCGCACACACATCCACACATAGGCACAAAATGACACATGCAAACACATGTGCATACACATATATGTAGACACACATAAGTGCATGCAAATGTGGGAGAACATGTGCAAACACATGTGCATAATTACATATATGCATATGCACACATGCACAAAAATATGAATAGACACACGACACACACACGTGCATCCACACACACACTTTTGTCTCTAGGAACACGTGACTGCACACACACATGCACTCACACATAAACACAAACATGTACACACACATAAAAACCCATATGCACCCACATAAATGAACACATACGCACCTATGAATACTTATACATGCACACAAACACACACACACACATATGTAGGCATACAGACACATGACACCAACACATACACACACCCCCTCTACACACACACGCATGCATGTAGGCACATAAATGCACACTCACACACACTCATACACATGCACACACACACATGCTTGCAAACACTCACACACTTAGATACATATGCACACAAGCAACACAAACATATTCACACACTTGTACAAAGATACTAACACACAAAAGAACATACATGTATGTGCACAAGTACACACACACACAAATAAATACATACACACATGCATGAGTAAACATATCCATGCATAATTACCTACACATACATGCACACAGTGACACACACACACACAAGCATGTACACATCACACACAAACATGCACACACATAGGCTCTTACACATAAACACAAGTCCACACATGCACACACACATATATTCCAACATGCATGCACACACACAAATACACATACTCACATGCATGTAAGCACAAACACACACACATACACACATGCACACACATGCTTGCTTGCACACTCACACTACACACATACATGCATGCACCCTTACACACACAGAAAAATACACTCATACATAGGTACACACACATGAATGCACATGGACATGTACACACATGCACAAAAGCACTTACCCACACACACACACACACGAATGCACATGCACATGCACACACATGCATATGTCTACGCAAACAAGGACTAGCACATGCACATACATAGACACACAAATGCACACACATTGCCTCACAAAAACATGCACATGTCCTCACACACGCAAATGTACACAGGTACACACATGTAATACACTTACACACACTCATGCACACAAACATACATGCACACACATACATACACACGAGCATGCACAATTGCTAACACGTGCACAAACGTGCACACACACATGTGTATACTCAAACACACACATGCATGTAGAGACACATGTTCACATGTACATGCATTCTCACACACAAACTGAACACAATTGCACACAAACAAACACACACACAAACACACATGCACATATGCGCTCATATGCACACACTCAATGTATATACACACATGCGTATGCACACACACACACACACAATTATGCTCATGAACACATGCACATGCACACACTTGCACACACATAGACTTACACATGCACACACACAAGCACCCACACTCCTACAAATAGCCCTATACATGCATAGACGCACATGTACACAAAGATGTGCACACACACAAACACATAAGCACACACGTGAACACACGCACATGCACACCCATCTGCACATACACATGCAATCACACACATGCCCATGGACACACATACATATGCACATAAATACAAAAACACAAGCGCATAGACACATGCACTCACACAAATCCACACATTGATAGAAGCACACATAAACGTGTCACAGACATAGAAACTCGCATAGGAAGACATCCATATACATACATACACACACAAATGAGCTTGCCAACACTCATGCACACATGCACAAACAAACACACAAACAAGTGCATGCATGTATGTACACACACATGCACATAAACATAGATGAGAGTGCCAATACATAGCATAGGAAAATGAACACTTTTATGCATGCACTTACATAGACACATGAATACATGTGTACACACACACATCAACACACATATAGACACACCTTTACATGCACATAAGCACCATCACACAATGCACACTCACACAATACACACACATGTAGAGCCAAACACACAAACACATGTGCCTTTGTGCACACAAGCAACCACACTCATATATACATACAAGTAGTCACACTCATACACACACATATGCACACACACATGCATATGACCAAAAACATAAATACAAAAAACAAAAACATGCAAGCACACATACTCACTTACACATATACATGTGCTTTATTACATAAACACCTACTAGACTTACAAACATAAGCATATGCACAAGAATACACATGCACATCCATGCAAACACACACACACTCACATACAAACACACATAAGCATCACACTCGAGAATGTGCACACACACACACACGTAGACACGTCATGCACATATACTAACACACACACACACATACACATACACATACACATCCACACACACATGCACTCACACACACAAGAGAAAACTCATGCACACATATACATATGCATCAATACATAGACACACTCACACAGACATGCATGCATGATCATGTGCATGTACTCATACAAATGCACATAGGCATACATACACACACACCCTAAACACACACATTAGCACCTACACACACTGACACACAAACAAACTCATACACACATGTGTAATAATTCACACCCGCACATGCTCACACATATATGCATGCATGAACACATATGCATGCACGTACACACACATACACTCATGCTTATCCATACACACAACCACAAAGACATGCACACATTCACCCACCCACATATACGCACATTGACATAAACAAGCACACACAAACACATGTACACACACTTGCATGCTCACACACATTGTGTATAGCAACAATAATGCACATGCACAAACAAATGTACGTGCACATAAATACATGCACACATAGTCAAACATTTACAAACTCACACGAACTCATGCACATACAGGTACATGCAAACATAGGTGAATGCACATGTCAACATTAGGCACCTCGTAGGCACATAAATGTACATATATATGCACACATACACACATATATATATAAATACACATAGACACACATAATAATTTAAGCATACACACACACACATTAAGGCACTCATCCATGCACACATACACTCAATCACACAATCATGAACAAATCCATGCTCACAAATGCAAAGACACACACATATTCACACACACATACACATGCACCCATGCATGCACACGACCACATAAGCACACATATGCACACAAACATACACTCATGTATACACATAAACACACGTGCACACAAACACACCTACACACACACATACTCTTGAACTCATATGCACACATGCACATGCTTGCACACACACACAAAAATACACACACACATGCACATGAATGGAAACACATAGGTACACAGACACGTATATGCACATGTCCACACATACATAAACATAAACACACACACATGCACAAGCAGATGAACACATACCCACATAAACATGGACACTCCAAGACACACAAACATGCACACACACACACACTTGCATACACATGCACACAAACACAACAAAGTATGCATGAAGGAACACTCACAAAAGCACATACTCACACTTACACAAACACAAAAATTTTTACATGCACATACACACACACAAGCACACACATGCATACATATGTACACATATTAACATGCATGGAAACACACATGTACACAAACATGCATGAACACACTAATGCAAACACACAAGTCCACAAGCAAAAACACACAAATAGACTCACATTTGCACATACACACACACATGCATGTGTGGGCACCCACTCACACACATGTGTGTACCCACTTACACATACACCCACACAAGCATATGCATAAGCCCTTACTCATAAGTACATACTTACAAAAACACAGATACACACTCATACATATGTGCACAAACACACACATACTCATGCACACAAAAAATCTTACACAAAAAGATGTACATGCACACACACATAGACACTCACAAACACTTGAATATGCATGCAAACACTTAAACACCAACATGAGTATGCATGCACACCAACTAACATCCATGCAAACACACAAGCACACATAGATAAGCACTCACACACACACACACCCGAATGCACCCACATGCACACATGCATGCACATACACACAAATGTACAAATACATACACATGAGTGCACATACACCTGTGCAAAAACACACATACACATAAACACTAAGACACACACATACACATACATATATACAAGCACAAAAAATATACCCACGTGCACGCACAAAGGCATGTACATATGAACACTCAAATATAAGCAAAGAAAGAGACACACTTACACATACACATGCATGCACACACCCACAAACACACACATTCATAAGCATGTACACACACACAAGCATGCATGCACATGGACATAGACACACACACACTTCTGCACACACACAAGCACATACGCACCTACACACAACTACCCTCATATATGTATACAAACACACAAACAAGCATAAACATGAACATGCACATAAACACATGCATACTCACACACACACAAGCACCTACACATTCTCCCACACTCTTACATATACACACACTCACACATATGTGCACACGCATATGCACATAGATGTGTATGCACAAATACAAAAGCAAACACACACACAAACTTACATGCACACACACATATCTACATGCACATGCACACAGAAATATACATACATACACCCACATAATAGCAAACCTACATACACAGAAAAACACATATGCATGCACGCACACACACATAGGTATGCAAGCATACACACGTGCATGTGCTAGTATGTACATAAGCAAACACACACATGCATATGCACACATGCACACACTTTTGCAATGTCACATGCACATGTGTGCACATACACATGGACACTCACATGCAAGTATAGGTAGACACACACATGCAAAGACTTGTGCACACACACACATGTGCATGCATAATCATGCATGCACACATGCATGCACAAAAACATGTGCACACAAATTCAAATACACATGCTCATGATTAATCGTATAATAACACAAATAAACACATGCACTCACCCACACACATGAACATGTGCTTCTATGCACATACAACCACATAGACATACACTCATGCACAAACGCACTCTTGCATACATAAAAACACCCTCACGCATGCATACACATGAACACACACACACATGCATGTGCACCCACACATGCACACTTACATAGGCACACACAAAAATAATGACACATGGACATAAGCATGCATATGCACATGCACACACATGCACAAACACACACATACACACATATAAGCACACATATAAGGATATGTGTACATGCACACTCACACATATACACACATGCATAAGAGCACATATGCATCCACAAGCATGCATATGTGCACACACCCATACATGTGCAAACATATGGTTGCACATCACACAAAAACACAAGCACACACACACACACATGTGTGTGCATGCATAAACATGCCCATACAAGAACATATGTACATACATGCATACACACATGCATGCACATGCACACATACATACACACATGCCTATTCAGAACCACACCCATACATAGCCACACATTGATATAGGTATGTACACACATGCACATGGACCCACACAGCCACATATGCACACATGCACACACACCCTCACATAGACACTTGCATACACATGTATACACACATGTAGACATACATGAATAATAAAAAAACATGCATATGCAGACACCACAAACACATATACACCAACACACACATGTGCTCCTGTACACACACATGCACCAATACACACACATAAATGAAAACCCATACATACCAACACGAGCAAAAGCAAACACATATTTTCAAGCACCCACATACACTCACAAGTGCATGCATGGACATGCACATTAACATACAGACACATATATGTCGATAAACGCACACATGGACGAGCACATGCTAGCACATAGACCCTCACACATTCATACGTAAACACACACACACCCACATGCAAATGAACAGACATGCAAACCCTAATACATGCATATAAACACATAAATACTCACACTTGCATGCACACATTGACATGCATGTAGACACACAAAAACATGCTCAAACATGTGCACACACATACATAAACACCCACATACACAAAGAGAAACACACATGCATTAGCATACAAACAAACACAAAAAGTAGAACATGCACACACACACATGCATACCCACATGCATGTGTGCATGAATGCATGCATAGGTGCACAAATACACACCTACACATCGACATGCTAGAATGCACAACACAGACATGCACACATATGCATAGATACACACACATGTGTACACACACATACATACTTATATATACATGCACACAAACATGTGCACTCATAAGCACATGCAAAGTAACTAAAATATCCACACACACACACACACACACACACTTTGTCACTCACCCACCTATGCACAAATGCACATGAACATAGCACATACACATGCATCCATGCACACCCATAAGCGTACACACAAAAGAGCATGCACACATGCACACAAACTAGCACACATGCTAATACTAACATGCATAGACACACACTTAAAACACATGCACACATACATGCACAAATGCACATGCACACCAACATGCTCTTGGTTGCACACACATAGATTCATGTGCATAAACTACCACACACGTACACGCACATGCACATTTACATGTGCATGCACACAAACACACATAGACATTTGTCGCCGCACGCATGCACTTGTGCATGTATGCAAACACAAGAAAATATGCACACACCCACATGTACACATACACCATCACATATATACGTACACATGCACAAATACACACAAACACATATTTACATAAGAATACACACACATGCACATGCGCACACAAACATGCACATGCATGCAGACACACACACACATATATTCACACTAAGATGCAAACATACACACACATGCTTGCACACAAAAGGCACACACTCACAAAAACTCATGTGCACACACACAAAAATACACACACACATGTCTACACATGCATGCAAATATATACACATGTATAAACACATAGACATGCACACACGTGCACACACACACAAATACTTACACCTCCAAACACACATGTATTCTTGCACACCATACGACATGCACACATGAATGCACCAACATAGAAACACACATAAGAATAGACATGCATATAAGTACATAGTCACAGAAGTACACAAATACACATATGCACACACAAACATAGACACACACATGTACAAACATACAAATATGCATTCACACAGACATGACACATGCACTCTCATAGACCCATACACATGCACATGTAAAAAAATGCAAGCACATGCATACACATGCAAAAGCACACACACATAAGCACACAAGCACACACACTCACACATAGATAGGAATACACAATGGCCACACATGCAGAAAGATATGTATGTGCATGCATAAACACATGCACACATACATCACCACACACATGCATGCACACACACACACACACTAACACATAGATGCATACAGACATGTTGTAGGATCATGCATACACATACACACACATATACACTCACACATACCCACACATATGCACTCACACACACATATAAACAAACATGTATGCAAAGACATGCATAGATGCACACACGCTAAGACAAACACAAAAGTGTGCATGCACACACACATACACACACACACCAATTTACACACAAGTGCATGCATATAAACACATGCATGCACACACAAGTAGACACATACACTCACACACAAATAGACAAACATACAAATACACAGAAACACCCATGCACTCACCTACAAACACATGTTCATTGGTGCAGATACACATTTACGCTTGCACGTGCAAACACACATGCATGCATGCATGTGCAAACACACACAAGCCCACACACACACACAAGCACATGCATGCACTCTTGACATGCACATAAACACGCACTCATACACTCATAAAAGCTCGTACGCACTCATACACTCATACACTCTTGACATGTACAAGTGTGTATGTGTTTCAAATGATACTTGATCTAATAATAAAAAATGTTACAAAATCTTCTTTATATCTTTTAATATTGCTTTCATTTACAATTTATCTTGTTTATTCAAATGTCTTTCTTTTATTTTGTTATATTTCTATGTTACTCTATATCTCTTGTCATGTGAAATTATATATTACTCTAATTTTTTTTATTATATTACTTTAATTTATCTCATCTTGGCTTTGTTATATATTTTTTATATTGAATTAATAATTTATTAACATTTATTAATGTTTATTATAGTAATCCATCATAATTCTAAATTTATTTTGATCAAGTTGAAACAAATTTTTTAGAAAATACTAAAAGAATATTTAATTAAATATTAAATTTTATATTTTTAAAAAAATTTCTTTCTAATGTTATGTCATGTTTTTTAATTCATTGCCTTTCAAGGCTTATTTATTGATAGATGATATTATACTCAATCTTGTTACTATCTTGGAATACAACTTTCTTAAATAATTTGTCATTTCTTTAAATTTTTTACTATGATTTATATATATTATATATATATATATATATATATATATATATATATATATATATATATATATATTATGTTTTTACTTTTTTTATGTGATATTTTCATTGGAAACATTTTTCACAATTAAGAATTTTACATTGGATTTGTTTAGTATACTAGAATTCAACTTTGTCTTATGATTATTCTTATTTATCAAAAGTTTTCCCCTTGATTTGTTTAAATTTTTATTTAACTGTAGATCCTCTTTTGTGTGACTTTTACATTAGTTTAAATTAGTTGTATTTTATTACTATAATTTATATTATTTTAACTTTAATTTGGATATACATAATATTTAAAAAATAATTTATGATTATTTATTTTTGGCAATTCACAAAAGCTTTAAATATTGTCTCATTGATGCAAAACATATGCCATTTGAATCACCTTAATGAGCTTTATCTAATTAATTTATTTTTCTATATTTTTAAATATTCCTTTTTCTTGGGTTTGGATATGTTTTATTATATACTTTGATTTTTGCCTTATTTAATGATTGAGCATGTTTAATTCAATCTTCTTAGTATCTTTGATTGCAACTTTCTCATTACAATTTACCTAATTTCATTAAAATTTTTCCTTGGTTTTGTTTTATTAATATGTTACACTAATTCTCCTCAAACATGACAATAATTGCCCTTTAATTAATTACAATAAATTGTTTCAATTTAAGTCATTTAAATTTTATTATATCTCTTGTAAATATTAAAATTATAATTCATTTTTTATGCTTCTAAATGACATTTGATGGAGATGAAACACATGTCATTCAAGTAAACTCAAAGAGCTCTATCAAATTAAATTTTAATTTTTTTTTATAACATTGTATGTTTTGATGTTTTCTTGCATTAGGTGGCATTTCCATTCAAACCTAATGCAAAGTTAACGAATGTTGCTCTCAATTTCATTAGTTCTTTAGAATGTTGCTTTTTCATTCAATTTGTCCAATTTTCACAAATAGTTTTATTTGATTAAGTTATATTACTAATTGATTTTAAATATCCCCTATTATGACATTTAATAATCTTTGATATGGTTACATTGTTTTAGTTTAATTAATCTCAAATTAGCATTATTGTATAATAACTTCAGAAATTAACATTTCATCACTTTGATTTGTTTGTATTATGTTACTTCAGTTTACTTTATTTTAACTTTAATTTTGAAATACTCACTACTAAAATAATAATTTATTATTATCTATTATTTATTGGGGTAATTAAATAAATTTCTAAATGAAGTCCCATTTAGGTGTAATAAAGATCACTAGACATATCTCAATGAGCTGTATCTAATTAAATATTCATTTTTATATTTTTAATTATTGTCTTATTTTATTTAGTATCTTCGAAAGCAAGTATCTCATTTAGTTTCACATTTCTTCCAATATTTTTTATTTTTCTATATTATAATTTAACTAAAAATCACTTCTTCCATGATAATTGTATAACTTTTAATTAATTTTGTTATATTCGTTTAATTTATATCATTTTATTTAATTATTATTTGCTTTATTCATGGATAATAATTTAATATTAATTATGTTTTCTTACTTTTGTAATTTGTAGAAACTCCAAATGAGGTTTGATTGACTCGAAGCATATGTTTAAGAACAAGTATCACTAAGCTCTATCCAAATTAAATATTCATTATTAAATCTCTAAAAAAATTCTTTTCTTGTATTTTTGTATGTTCTAAAAGAAAATTTGATTCATAACATATTTCATGATTAGGGATTACACCATGAATCATTTTTGTATCTCTGAATGCAACTCTCCTATATAATTTATCTTATTTCTCAAAATATTTTTCTTTGAATTGTTTATGTCACTATATAACTTTAAAGCTCTTAGGATGTGATCTTTGCATAACTTTGACTTTGCATACAACATTTCTTCTATTTGTAATATTTTTTTTTAAATCCAATATTTCATAATATTAATATAAAAATTTCTTATTTTTGTGGTTATCTATTTTTGTAATTCATAATAATTCCAAATGAGTTCTCATCAAGTCAAAACAAATGTCATTAGATTTTCCTCCATGAGCTGTTCCCGAATGCGTATTTATTCTTATGCTTCCAAGTAATTTAGTTTTTATTATTTTGCCTTGTTTATTGAGATATTATATTTCAAACCTTCTTCAATGATTAATGCTTTTAACCTCGGCCCCTTTAGTATTTTTTATTGTAAATTTCATGTAGAATTTATTTCTTAAAATATTTTATCTTTGAATTGGTTATATTATTATGTAACTCTGATTGTTTTCTTTACTAACTTTTTAATCACTTTGATTTTACTATATTATGTTATTTCAATTTATCTCATTTCAATTTTATTATATATTTACTTCATATAAAAATTATAGTTTATTATTATTTTTGATTATTTACTTTAGTAACTTATAGCTATTCCTAACAAGGGCTGATTAAGATAAGCAAACACTCATCTTGATGATCACTTTCAATTAATTATTAATTTTTCTATTTTTACATTATTTTATTTTCTTGGGTTTAATATGCATAACAAGCATTTTATTTAAAAATTATTTAATAGTTGAGGATTTTACACTTGATAATTCTAACATTACTTTTAGGTGCAATTTACCTACTTTCTCAAACTTTCTCACATTGATTTAGTAATTAACAATGTAACTCTAATCCTCTCTCATGTCTATTATGTCGCTTTCATTTAGTTATATTATAATATACTTCATTCTAACTTATTTTTTTAATATATACCTCAACTTTATAAAAAAGAATAATTTATTATTATTTGGACAAGAAAAAATATGATCTAAGTCTTCTTGACAAAATCTATCTAATTAAATATTTATTTTAAAGTTTTTTAAAAATTTATTTTCATATGTTTTAACACACTTTATAAGACTATTTAATTTGTGCCTACTTTTGTGATCTAGAATGATGCACATCATACACTTAACTATCTTTTAATGCAACTTTTTCTTGTAATTGTACACATTTATTAATGTTTTCTACTTTAGATCAGTTGTTATTAAACTTTATTCTCTTATCAGATGACCTTGTATTGTTTTGCTTTAGTTATATTACTTTATTTCAATTTTTGTTTTTTCAAATTTAATATATAATTATTAATTTTATTTTTCTTGTTTAGTCTAGAAATTGATTGTAAATGCAAAACAGGTCTCATAATATATAACAAATTCTCTTGGATTCATCTTGATTACATGTATCCTATTAAATAAGCATTACCATATTTCTATTTATTTTATTTTGTAAGTGTTTTCATTATTTTACAAAACATTTCATTTTTTTACATGATTTAATGATTATGGGTATTAAACTCAACCTTTTTAGATTCTTGTAATCAAACATTTTCATGCAATCTTAGATCTATTTATATTACTATGGAACAATAATTCTACTCTCATGTCACTGTTTTATCTCTTTGATTTAAACATATTATGTAGCTTCAAGCTTACTTACTCTAACTTTACTAAATATTTATTAAAAAAAACTCAATAATTAATTATTATTTATAAAATATTTTCTTTAGTAATTTGAAGTAACTTCAAACCAATTCCAATTAATTTAAAATAATTGCATTAGACACATCTCTAGGAGATCTATCAATCAAATACTCACTTTTGTCTTTTAAAATATTTTTATTTTCTAAGGTTTTATCTTTTTTACATGACAATTTAATTTGTACCGTATTTGATAATTGAGGATTCTATGCTAATCCTGCTTAGTACCATGGAATTTTACTTCACCCTACAATTTATCTCATTGTTTCAACACTTTTACTATGATTTAGTTATATTACTACGTAACTCTAATACCCCTATTGCATGTCCTTTACTAATTCTTTATTTGGTAATATTAAATTATTAGAGTTTAATATTTTTCAAAATTAAAATAAATTTGAGTAATATTAAAATTTCATTTTTTTAATATTCATGTTTTTTAATTTGATAATTGAAAGTAATTCAAATCATCATTTGATTGAGACAAAAAAATGTTGTTGGATTTATCTTGATGTGCTCCAACTATTTTATGTATTTTTAAAACTTTTATTTACTAAGTTTTTTAATGATTTAACTCTTATTTTGATTTATATCAAATTTGATGATCAAGGTTCCATACTTGATCTAATTAGTATCTCGAAATGTTATTTTCCCATCTAATATAGATTATTTTTTTAAAATTTTTTCTTTGAAATGGTTTTATTTTTGTTTGACTCTAAATCTATTTTATTGTGACCTTTACGTAGCATTCATTTAGTTGTATTGCATCACTTCAATTGATCTCATTATAATATGATTATATTTTTAATAAATACTAAAATATGAATTCATTATTATTTTTGCTAATTTATCTAAGAAAATCATCATAATTTTAACTGATATCAAAGGACACAAAATAAATATCGTTGGTGTAGTCTCGATGGTCACTATCAAGTTGAATATACATTTTGTTCTATAAGTTAAAATTTTTTTATGGGTTCGGCACTCTTTGTGAGAAATATTGGCTTTTTGATGATTTGATAATTTAAGTTGTTACATTCGATCTTCTTTTTATTTGGGAAGGCAATTTACAATGCAACATGTCTTATTCTATCGAAGTTTTTTCTCTAATATTGTTATATTACTATGCCACCCTAAATATCATCTTATATAAGCTTTAAATCTCCTTGACTTAGTTATGTTATCTTCAATTTATCTCATTTCAATTTTAACATATATTTACTTTAACATTAAATAATAAGTTGTTATTTTTTATGTATAGATGCTAAGGTAATTCAGAGTAATTTCAAATGAGATTTGTTAGAGTTAAGACCAACATTGTTGGATCGATTTTAATGAACTGTATCAATTTAGATATTTATTTTAATATTTTTAAATATTTTGTTTCAAACATTTAGGTAGGCTTATTTAGAAATTTTTCTTTGTTGAATTTGATGATCATGGATGTACTAGATCTCTTAAGTACCATGGAAAGCAACTTTCTCATTCAATTTATCACATTTCTTCAATTTTTTTCTTTGATTTAGTTGTATTGCTATGTTATTCTAAGCTTCCCCTTATGTGACATTTGCATCACATGTGTTTTGTTATATTATGTTACTTCTATTTATCTCATTTTAGTTTTTATTTAAAATTTCATCATTTTTAAGATAATTTTTTTAAATATTTTTTATTCTTACTTTAATTGGCAATTTGAATTGACTTGTAATGAGCTTTGATTTAGAAGCAATAAAAGTTGTTGGACTTGTTTGAGGAGCTTAAGCTAGTTAAATATTCTTTTCTCATTTTTCTTAACAATTTATTTTTTAAAAAAGTTTTAATATAGTTTACTATAGGTATTGATATATTCTTGATTTTATAATCCAACATATTACATTCTATCTTAAAATGCAACATTGTGGTAGAGTTTATCTTTTTTCATCAATATTTTTTGATTAATTAGTTAAATTTCTATTGAGCTCTAATTCTCCTCTTAAGTGATCTTTTCGACATATTTATTAGGTTATATTGCATTTCTTCTATTTATTTCTTTTAAGATTTGAAATATATTAACATATTTTCAAAACATTAATTTATTGCATTTAACTTTTTTAGTTCAATAATTTATAGCATTCTAAACAAGTTTTAATCAAGATAATAAAAACATTATTAGATTCATCTTAATGAGTTTTTTATAAAAAAACAAAAATCCTACAAAATAAATATTTAAAATTAACAAAAATGAATATTTTATAAGATAGAGCTCCTTGAGGCAAGTTTAACAAAGTTTTTTTTATCTTAATCAGACCTCTTTTGGAATTTCTTTGAGCTACCAACGTAAAAAATCATAATTAATAAAAAACTATAAGCTTAGAATTAAGAAAATAGAAATTAAAGGTAAAATTAAATGAATTAAAGAAATATAATTTATCTTTATTAAAATAATGTAAAGATCACAAGAGAGTATGAGAGTTTTATATTAAAAAAAAAATCAAATAAACTCTATTAGAAAACGAGGTGATTTCTAATGGAATTTGAATTCCAAGATACTCAGGATATCGAGTGTAACATCCTCAAATGTCAAATTTGTTAGAAATCAAATTTTTTTTGCAAATCATTCAAAAACATTAGAATTACAATGAGTACGAAATGTTCATAATCATAACTAATAGGTAAGCACTATATAAGTGTAAATTAAAATGAGATAAATTGAAGGAATGTAGAATAACAAAATCGATGCGATGTAAATTTTAAGAAATGGGATAAATTGTAATTGAAAGTTGCATTACATGATAATAAATTGATTAAATGTAACATTTTCAATCACCCTATCATGTATAGATTGAATGATCTCTTTAAACATACTAAAACTACAAAAATTAAATTATTTAAAGATACGAAGACAAATAAGCAATTTGATAAATGTCGTATAGATGAGTTCAATAATTTTTGTTTCACTTTCTATCAATCCTTATTTGAAATGACTTGTGAATAACAATAACTAGGATAAAAAATAATAAAGTTTCACTTCAATAATAAGAACATATATATAGATTAAATTTAATAGAGTTTGTCAAGATGACTTGAACGATGTCTATTTCATCTTCATTGGATGCCATTTGTTATTGCTATGAATTATATAAAATAGATAACATAAATAAAAATCATTTATTTTTTAATATTTAAATATGTATTAAACTAGAATAAAAAATGATTTAAAGTATTTTAATATGACCAAATCTTAGTAATATAAACATTAAACAAGAGGATAATTCGAGTTTCATATCAATATAATAAAATTAATGTGGAACATTTAAAGAAAATAAGATAAATAGTTTTGAAAATTTGCATTTCATGATGCTAAACACATCATGTGTAATTTACTAAATCATCAATAGATATACTAATAAAAATACATCATAAAATGTGCCAAAATTATAGAAATTACAATTATTAAAATTATAAAGGTGAATATTTACAAGATATTGCTTAACTAGACGAGTACAATGATGTTTCTTTTCACTAAATAGCATTTGATTTTATGTTATTAAGAATTATAAAATTAAATAGATGTAAATAATAATAAAATATTATTCACATATTATGTAAATTTATAGTAAAGTTAAAATGTTATCAATTATAACAATGTAAGAAAATCAAAACAAAGACAAGTAAGGGTCACAAGACAAATGAATAACAAATATATAGCATTCCAAAAAAATCAAAGCAACACATTTGAAGAAATTAAAAGTTTGCAAATTAATGTTGCATTGCAAGATAAATAGGAATACGATAATGGCATACTCAACCATTAAATAAGGTACAAATAGAAATGACTTGTTAAGCTTAAGAAGACTCTAGAAAATAAAACTTTTAAAATATAAGCATAAAGATCTCATTTTATAGAGCCAATCGAGCATGTCCAAAGATGATGTTGATCTAACCACATTCGAAATTACTATGAATTACAAAATTCAAAACTTTAAAAATTAAAAAAGTATTATTTTAATGTTATGTTATTATATAAAGAAGCTAAAATAATTTAAACTTAAGGAATATAATAAAAAAATTGTAGCAATTTTTGGGTCACACAAAAAGAAGAATTAGTGTGCAACGTATAATAACCAAACCAAAGTAAAAAATTTTAAGAAATGGGATTAATTGTATGGAAAATGTTAATTCCAAGACAATAAGATCATCAAGTATAACATCTTCATCAATCAAATAATACAGAACTATAATTTGTAGAAAATAATTTACAAAAAAATAAAAAATAATATTTTAAAAAATATTCAAATAAATATTTAATTCGGTGGCGCTTGTCATGGTAGGTTTAACAATGTTTTGTCTTTTTGATCAGAACTTCTTTGGAGTAACTTTGAATTTCTAAGTAAAAAGCATAAATAATAACAAACTATTATCTAAATATTTAGAAGAGTTATATAAAAGCTAAAATCACATAAATTGAAGTAATATGACATAATAAAATAAAAAAGATATAAAGGATACACGATAAGAGATTTGGAGTCTCATAGCATTATAACCTAAAAACAAATTAAGAACTGTGGCATATTTTATGAGAATGTTTCACTCCTAGTAACTCAAAAGATCAATAAAAAAATCATCAATTGTGTACTTTTTATGAAATTTGTCAAATTTCTTCAATTGTTTTTCGTTGATCTTTTGATATTAGTTTGGAATCCAAACACCTCTCTCATGTTACCTTTACACCATTTTTGGTAACATTACATTACCTTAATTTTTCTTATTTTATCTTTAATATATATTTATTTAACATAAAAGAGATAATTTATTTTTTATGTTTATGTTCTTTTGTAATTTGTAGAAATTCAACACGAGGCCTAGTATACAAAAAAAAAAAACAAATGTCGTTGGAGTGTCCTTGACCGGCCTTATCAAATTAAATATTAAATTTTATATTTGTTCATCTACTTTAGTTTCAACTCTTTTTCTATTCTTTTTATTATAAATTTGATTCAAACTAAATTTTATGATCGAGGATGTCATAATAGATCTCCTTAGAATCATAGATTGCCAAATTTGCTTATACTTTATAATTTTTCTCAAAATAATTTTTATTAAATTATTTATGTTATTTTTATTAAATTATTAAATTATTCTTTTATTTTATTATATTACATTGCTTTTATTTATCGTATTTAAGTTTTATAATTTATTTACAATATATTAAAATATTAATTTGTTGTTATATATTATATCTTATATTTAGAATTAATTGTTATTAGAAATGAGATCAGTCAAGTTGAACAAATCATTATTGGACTTATCTAGAAATGATTTATCCAGTTAAATATTTATTTCTATATTTTTAAATGTTATATTTTCTATGATTTTTTGTTGGTTTAAAGGAGATTTCATTCCTCATTTGATGATTGAGATTGCTATACCTGAGGTGCTTAGTATCTTTTGTTGTAAATTTTCTTAACAATTTATCACACTTATTTTGAAGTTTTTATTTTTTTAGACACAATACAAGGAAACTTTAATATCTTGTCAAGTAAGACTTAGATTACTTTTATTTGCTTTCATGATTGTTTCAATTTATTTCATTTCAACTTTAATATATATTTATTAAAATTTAAAAATAAATTATTTATATTCAATTATTTCTTTAATTTGTAGTTATGTCAAATTAAGTATGAGGGAGATAAAACAAACACTGTAGTGCTCATTTCAAAGAGCTTTATCATGTTAAATATTTTATTTTTAAATATTTTATTTTCTAATGTCGTTGCAATCTTTGGTAGATATTTTTATTTATACATGATTTAATGGTTTAGGATGTTACAAGTGATCTCCATTGTTTTTAAAATGCTCCTTACCCTTAAAATTTATTAATTTTAATCAAATGTTTTGCGTTGATTTGGTCATATTAGTATTCAACTTGAAATCTACTATTTTGTGATCTTTACATTATCATGGTTTGGCAACATTTCATTGCTTTAATTAAGGATATTTCAACTTTAATAAATATTTACTTAACATTAAAAAAATTATTTTTTATGTTTATTTATTTTGTTAATTTGTATCTTGTATGACCATTACATGTTTTGTTTTGTTATATTTTCTAATTCCAAATTTAACATTTGTTTACATCATATAATTGATTTATAAAAGTTTTATTTACGTTTTATTTATTTCTGCTAATTCCAAATGTGATCCAATGTAAATGAAACAAATGTCATTAGAGTCATCTAAATGAGCTCTATGTTGTTAAATATTTATTTTTATATTTTTAAAATATTTTTTGTCTTTGTTTTTTGCTTATTTTATGAGGCTTTTAATTTTTAGTTTTATTTGAAAATAAAAGATGTTAGAATCAATCTCTTTAGTATCTTAAGATGCAACTTTTCATATAAGTTATCTAATTTTTTAACTTTGATCGCCATTAGGTTACATTACAATGAAACTCTAATTCTTCTCTCATGTGAGCCTTACATAGCTTTGATTTGGTTATATTTCATTTTTCTTATTTATCTTATTTTAGATTTAGTAAATAATTAGTTAACACAATAATAATAATTTATTAGATTTTATGCTTATGTTTTCTTGTAATGCAAGTAATTGCAAATGAGATATGTTTGAGATAAAACAAATGTTGTTGTGGTTGATTTTTACAAGCTCTATCAAATGTATTTAATTATATACTTTTAAATTTTTAGCGTCTTATGATTTTCACATATTTTTTAAACTATCTCAATTTGTTCATAATATAATAATTGAGGATATTAAACTCGACCTCCGTAGTATCTTGGAAAGTAAATTTTCCTTGATTTTTATATCATTTCTTCCAAGTTTTAATTTTGAATTATTTGCATTATCATTAAACATTTATTCTCTTTTTGTTTGACTTTTACATCATTTTAATTTTGTTACATAAACTTATTTCAATTGATTTCATTTTATCTTTAATTATATTTATTTAATGTTGAAATAAAAATTTAATATTATTTATTCTTATCTAACTATTGTAATTCCCTATATTTCTAATGAGGTCTGATTTAGGAAAAACAAACTTTGTTAGACTTTTCTCAAAGAGCTCTATATAATTAAATATTCATTTTTTTTATTTTAAAAGAATTTATTTTCCTTGATTTTGGTTCAATTTAAGAAACACTTTTATTTATCAATAACATTTTGGTCAAAGATGTTACACTTTATCTCTTTAGTATTTTTTAATAAAACTTTCTAATATAATTTATTTTCTAAATTTTGTAGTTAGAATTTATTATGTTACTAATAAGTAATATTTCTCATCTTAAGTGAGCTTTATAGGTCCTTGATTTTGTAACTTTATATTCTATTAATTTATCTTATTCGCCTTAATATATTATTAGTTAAATTTAAAATAATAATTTATTAATATTTATGTTTATTTACTAAGGCATTCATGACGAAAAAAACATTGTTGGAGTAATTTTGATGTCATGAAAATAATTAAATATTTCTTTTTATGTGTTTACATATTTCATTTTTTAGGATTTTGGCAAACTTTAGGAGACATTTAAATTCATATCCATTAATTGAAATTTAATTTCATTTTGTGTAATTCAATATCTCATATTCTTGGAGTGCACCATTCTTGTACAACTTGTCCCATTAATTGCTATTTTTATCTTTAACTTAGTCATGCTATTATGTAACTCAAAATCACAACTCTTGCGACTCTAAAATCCAAATGATGCCCAATCGAGCAAAACAAACATCATTGGAAACATCTTCATGACCTTTATGTAATTAAATGTTATTTGTTTTAATTTCTAAATACTTTTTCCAAGGATTTGAGCTACCAAGTATCATGAAATGCAAATTTCTCTAACAATTTATAACATTTCTTCAAATATTTCCTTCTCATTTGCTTATGATACCATACACAATAATTCCCTATGCATGTCACCAAGAAATCTATTTGATGTTTTTATATTACATTACTTCAATTCATCTCATTTCAACCATATTATATATTTTCTTAAAATTAAAATAATAATTTAGTATTATTAATATTTGCATATTAAATTTTATAATATGTCATAACTCTAAAACAAGTTTGATTTTGATGAAACAAACTTGGTTATAGTAATGTAGATGACTTCTATTTAATTAAATGTTTCTTTTCATATTTTTTAAAAATTTTATTTTTCTTCTTTTGTGCACTTGATTACATATTTAGATTCATACCTTTTTTATCATTTTAGAATTCTTAGCTCAGTTACCATAGTGTTTTTAAATTCAACTTTTTTTTGGATAATTTAACTCATTTTTTGAAAATACTTTTGTTTTATTTGATTGTATTAATAATTAGCAATAAATCTTCTCTGGTGTATTCTTTTATATGCCTTTGATTTTCTATGCTAAATGGCTTCAATTTATGCCATTTTAGCTTTAATATGTATTAACATAATACTTTAGTACTTCATTACTATCTATACCTATTTATAATAGTAATTTGTAATAATTACAGAAAAGATGTGATAAAAGAAAAATAAACATTTTGGACTTCTCACATGAATTCTATCTAATTAAATATTTAATTTTAATTTTTTAAAATAATTCATTTTGACCATAAAGATTGCTACACTTAAAATTTCTCATTCAATTTTTCTTATTTCTTTAAAATTTTAACTTGACTTTGTTATAGTAGTATTTTATTCTAAATCATGCCTCTTATGACTTTTTAATCATTTTCAATTTTTATATTATATTTCTTCAATCTATCCAATTTGAGATTTATAATACATTTATGTAACACTAAAATAATATTATTATTATTTTTTATACATTTAGGCTTGGTAATTTTTTGAAAATTCAAATTACGTCCATTAAAAAGAAACTAATGATGTTAAAACTAATCTAAAAAACTCTATCTAATTTAATAATTATTTTTTTTATTTCTAAATTATTTTTTTATGATGTTAAAATGTTTTTGTGAGATATTTTGATTAATACATGATATGATAGATTAAGATGTTATAGTCGATCTCCTTATTACATTGGAAAGAAAATTTTGCATATAATTCATCTCATTTCTTAAAATGTTTCTTTTTTATTATGTCACATTACCCTCCAAACATTACTTTTCTTTACATGTGACCTTTATGTCAACTTTAATTTAATTTTTTTGTATTTCATCAATTTGACTCACTTAAACTTTAATATATATTCACTCAATATAAAAAAATATTTTTTATTATTTATATGTTTTTAAATATTATAATTTAAAGTAATTCAAAATGACATTTGATGGAGACAAAATTGGAGTCATTTAAAGAAGCCCTACAAAATATGATGTTTTTTAATTTTGAAATATTTGTATTTTTTTAGTTTTTTGAATGTTATATGAGATATTTTGAATCATACTTATTTTAATAATTGAAAATGTTGCACTTAATCTCTACTGTATCTTAGAATGTAACACTTTAGTAAAATTTCTCATTTTCTAAAATTCTTTGCTTTGATTAGATTATATTACCATGAAGCTCTATTGTCTATTTCTATGACCTTTGATTAGATTATATTACCACGAATTTAGTTAGTGCTAAAAAGAATTATATGATTACTTATTTTGGTAATTTTTAGTAATTCAAAATATGTTATGATCACAATGAAACTTGTGTCCTTAGACTCATCTTTATGAGATTTATCCAACAAGATATTAATTTTTCTATTTTTAAAACTTTTTTATTTTAACTTTTTCAAGATTTGCGAAATATTTTGATTTGTAGCTCATTTGATTATCGAGGATGATATACTCATTCTTCTTACTATCTATGAATAATTTTTTTTTACATAACTTATCTTATTTTTTAAAATTTTTTGCTTTCATTTTATTATATTACCAAGTAACTCCTAAAAATCTTTAATGTGACTTCTACATCTCTTTGATGTTGTTGTACTAAATAGCTTCAATTTATCACACTCCAACAATAATAAATATTTATGGTAAAGAATGTTACACTAGATTTCTTTAGTATCATTGTTTCAAATTTTTATTTATGGCATGGCTATATTACTATGTAATGTGATATGACCTCTCCTACAACCTTTATATGCTTTGGTTGTGTTAAATTTCTTCTATTTATCTCTTTTCAACTTTATTATACATTAACTTAATTTTAAAATAGTAATCTATTACTACTTAATCTCATTTGCCTTGATAATTCATTGTAATTCAACATGATGTTTAATAAACAAACAAATATAATTGGACTAACCATGATAACCTAAAGTACAATTAGATATAATTTTGAAATTTTTTTCCAACTTTTTTGCTTACTTTTCTAGATAGTTTGATTTATACTTGAACTGATAATCAATGATTTTACACTTGATCTTCCAAGTAAGAAAGCAAATGACATAACAACTTTCTCTTGTTATTTATCTCATTTCTTCAAATTTTTTTCCTTTGATTTGGTTTGTTTGGTAACTCTAATTCTTCTCTCATGTGATGTTTATAACACCTAATTTGGATGTATTACAATACAACAATTTATCTAATGCCAGTTTTAACATATATTTATTTAATAGTCAAATAATAAATTATTATTGGGTATGGAATATTATAATTGTAATTCATAATAATTCCTAATAACTTTTCCTCAATATACAACAAATGTCAATGAACTCATCTCAACGAGCTATATCAAATGAAGTGATATTTTCTATATTTTTAAATTTTTTATTTACCTTGATCTCCTTTATAGCTTAGAATGAAACTTTTTTTTAATTTATATCATTTTTTTAATATTTCACATTATTATGGTAGTACTATTATGAAACTCTAACTCTCATTACATGACGTCTTTGCATCACTTTGATTTATCTTTTTATGGCTTTAATTTATATTTATTTTATATTAAAATAATACTTTATTTATATTTATCCTGATTTACTTTATTAAGCCACAGTAATTCTAAATGGGGCCTAATTGACATGGAAGATATGTCATTTGGCTTATTATTATGAGCTCAATTATTCTAAATTAATATTTATATTTTTAAATAATAGATTTTTTTATTTGTTAGACTTTGAAAGATATTTTTTTATTCTTAATTTGATGATTTAAGATGCTATACTTAATATTTTTAAAATATTTTAATGCAATTTTTTTTGCACAACTTATCTAATATTTTAAAGTTCACTTTAAGTTTGTTATATTGCCATGAATATCTAACTTTCAAATATTCTACTATGTATTTATTATTTTAGAAAGAAAATCTAATTCTCCTCTCTTTTAATCATTACATTACTTTGATTTGGCTACATTATGTTTCCTCAATTTATCACATTTTAGTTTGAAGATATATTTACTTTATGATAAAACAATAATTTATTGTTATTTATCCTTCTTTACTTTAGCAATTTGTAGTATTTTGAAAGGGCATCAAAACAAGACAAAATAAAACTTTTTTACTCTATAAAACAAGCTCAATCTCATTAATTGTTCATTTATTTTTTTATAAATATTTTATTTTTGATGGATTTGGCATGCATTTTGAGGAATTTCAATTTGTAGAGGATTTGACAATCATGGAAGTCGCAATCGACATGCTCAGTGTCTTGGAATGCAAATTTCTCATGTAATTTATCTAATTTCCTCTTAATTTAACTTTCATTTGGATATAGTACCATATAAATCCAAAACTCCTCAACAATGACTTTTACAAAGTTTTTTATTTAAGAATATTACATTACTTTCATATATCTTTTTATTTATATATATATATTTTAATATGAAAAACATTTGCTATTTTTTTTTTGTTATTTATTTTGGTAATTCGAAGTAATTTCAAATGATTTCAAAGCAAGCAAAAACAAACATCATTGGACTCTCTTTGATTAGCTTCATTAAATTAAATATTAAATTTTTACTGTTTAAATATTATATTTTCAATTTTTTTGTCATTACTTACTATGCATTTTTATTCATACTTGAGTTAATGGTTGAGAATATTACATTAAATCTCCTTAGTATCTTGGAATCAAACTTTCCAATAGATAGGTCTTTTTTCTTTAAATTTTTTTTAATTTTGTAAATCTATTATGTAAAAAAATTTCTTCTGTTTTGATCTTCACACCACTTAGATTTTGTTATAGTTTTTTTCTTTGATTAACCTTACTTTATCTTTAATAATAGATTTATTTAATATTAAAAAAACTATTATTATATGTGCATGTTTTCTTATGATAATTCACAATAATTAAAAAATAAGATCCAATTGAGAGAAAGTAAATATTGTTGGACTTTGTTCGATACCTCTACCCAATTAAATATTTACTTTAAATTTTTTACATATTTTACCATCCAAGGCTTTAACAAAATTTGTTTAACAATTTGATTTGTATTTGACTAGATGGTTGAGAATAATATTACACATAATCTCTTTCATATTTTGGAATGCATCTTTCCCATAGAAATAAAAATATTTCTTCGAATGTTTTGCTTTGAATTAGTTGTATCACTTTGTAACTCTGAATCTCACCTCATGTGATGATTACATCACTTTGATTTGTTTATGCTATAGTTTTTTTTAAAATGTTGTAGCTTTATTTTATATTTGCTTGATATTAAAATAATAATTTGTTATTTTCCATTCTTACCTATTTTGGTATTTCAGTGTTTTCTAAAGTCATCAATGTAGATCAAAAACATATCATTTGTAGATGAACTCTACTTAATTAAATAATCATTTTTAATTTTTTTAATTTTTATTATTTTTAAATTTTTTACCAGTTTTTCAAATTTGAGCCTTATTTAAAAATTAATACTACACTCAATCTTATTACTTTCTTGGAATGCAACTATCTTATACAATTCCTCTTATCTCTTCCAATTTTTGCTTTCATTTAATTATATTACTATTAAATACTTAATCTCATCTCATATGAACTCTATGTTGCTTTAATTTAGTTGTATTTGTTTGCTTTAATTTAGTTGTATTTGTTTGCTTCAATTTGTCTCATTTCAACATTGGTTTGTATTTTCTTAAAATGAAAAAAATAATTTGTTGTTTCTTTTTTATATTTAATTTGCAATTTGTGATAATTTTAATTTAGATCTTGTCAACATGAAATCGATGTCCTTATTGTTTGCTCTATGTTGTCAATCCTTTTAAATATTCAATTTATTTTTTTTAAATCTATTATACTATATTACTTTGGCATGCATTAGATAACATTTTTTATTCGTACTTGATTTGACGATTGAGGATATTAAACTCGATCTACTAAATATCGTGAAATGTAGTATTCCTATATAATTTATATCATCTTTTCTAAGTATTTTCTTTAAGTAGTTGTATTATTGCACAACTAAGAATTTTATGATATGACTTTTACGTCACCTTGATATCACTTTTTTTATTTTATATTTA
Organism: Vanilla planifolia; assembly: GCA_023846275.1. NCBI lineage: Eukaryota > Viridiplantae > Streptophyta > Magnoliopsida > Asparagales > Orchidaceae > Vanilla > Vanilla planifolia. The sequence goes on from JAIUJO010000037.1 coordinate 2,945,803, forward strand.
TTTGATTGATATTAAGAGAATAATAATTTATTTATATTTATGCTATTTTTTAATATTATTAATCTTTTTCAACTTTGACAACCTCATAACTCACTTTTATTATACCAAATTCCATTTTAGAGGATGCTACAATCAATTAGTTTACTATGTTAGGCTACAACTTTCTTATATATTTTATCTCACCTCTTAAAATATTTAACATTAAATTTAATGTATTACAAAGTGCATCCAATGCCCTTTTGTGTGACCTTTAAATCACTTTGACTTGTTTATGTTATATTGTATCAATTTATATTATTTTAGCTTTAACACACATTTACATATAATTAAAAATAAAAACTTTTTACTATTTTTCTCATTCACCCCTATAATTCCTTGTTATTTGATATGCCCCTATATCAAAAAAGAAAAGGTATTATTGGAAATTTCTTAATTACTTTTATCCAAAAAACAATCACTTTTAATGTAGCCATAATGATTTAGGCTCTTCTTATTTGAAATAAAATTTCATTTAAAAAAATAATGAATATTAAAGATCATCATTTATATTAAAGATTAGTGAATCATAGGCAAGGCTATCAAAAAAAGTATATCTCCTTAATGTTTCTCATCCTTTCAAGGAAGAATTACATAGAATTAAGTCTAGTGTCTTTTTAAAATTTTCTAACATAAGTGTACTTCACCTCTTGATCATGTGTTTTATGGGTTTTAGGATTTGTAATAATGAGATTTATTTTACTTTTCCCAATTTTTGGAACATAAATCTTTTTGTTTTAATTTGTTATTTAGACATGTTTTAGTTCTTGTCACCCATTAGTTATAGGATTGTTCTAAACAATGCTATAAAGTGTGTGGGGGGAACTTTTGTGTTTTGCTTTGTAAGTCATCTTTGCCAATTTTTATGGGCTCCACAATACCGATGTGGTGTGTCCACTTTTGCAAAATATGACTCTGTGTTTTCTTCCCTTTAGTTGAAGTTGGCATAGAGCTAGCTTTGGTTCAAACAATCTACAAATCACTTGTGCATTTATTTAGTTACAACCCATGTATAAATGGTTTCAAAGTTACTAAGATTTTTAAAGTAAGATTGCCAATGAATTAAGAATGTTAACATACTTCAATTATTTTGAATATTTACATTGTGATTTGAAATTTTACAAGTCACCCTATCATCTGCATAAACATCTAGCTCCAACTTTTAACACTATCTAACTTATTTTCAATTCAACTTTTTTTAGTGTTGAAAAATCATTTCCATCTTTCAGAGGAGCAATACATCAACTGCAGTCACTTGAAATTAACTCAAGTTGATCTAATTTGTAATTCATGTAATCAAATAATAAGTGATAGTTACTCGTTCTCCTTTCTATGTTCACCACAACGGTTTTCAAGATTTTGATTGAGTGAATTTCGTAGCTTAAGTTGATGGTAGCATTGTACTCTTCTAGTTTTGTGTGGGAATTCTAATTGAACTATTTTCTACTAAAAAAAATTAATTTCATAAGCAAGGCTAAAGTTTCTGAACTATTCATTATTTTTCCAAAGATCTTCAAAATGTTTGTCAAAAATACATTCAATTTTGAATAAGTAATCCTCATAACAATGCATGGAGATTTCATTATAGCAAATGATAAACATGTGTTGACTATTGTGTGTTGTGAAAATGTCATTAACAAGATTAGCATGCAATGTTTATTATCATAAAAGATGGTTGGCTACACTTTCAAATTAATAAAGCTCTATGGCATTGCTTTTAGTGGACTGAATCTGTTTATTGCCATCTTCACTAATATTATTGTGTTAGAATGTTAAAAATTATACAATATATAATGTGACACATATGTTCAAACATAACCTACTCTTTTACACATCTCTTGGACATTATTCATGCATGCTTTTTTAGCTTTCTATACGTCCTATGAGATTGCATAATGTAATAAGTAAATTTAACATGTCCATTAACTAAAACGCACCAAAAAGAAACGTGATTCATGTTCCAAAAAAATTTTAAATTGAAATAAAAATAAGGAAAGTGCTAAAATGAAGAAAGACTGATCATGTAGTATAGTAACATTATCTTGTAGTGTGATTATTTAATGTAGGAATTCGGGGTGATAATTGGAGACTATTGTTTAGTCACAAAAAAGTACTGCCAAGCTCATCATACAATATGATATTTACAACAATAAGACGTGATCATTTCGCCAAATTATATGACCTTATTATATGGCTATTCATGATGATTATGAAGACATGGAAATGTTTGTATAATGTGATGCTAGGGTATATACATGTACAACCCATGTGAGAGTAAAAGAATAGAGTTGATAACTAAACAACACAAGCTTCATGCAGTATGATGTTAGGGTTTTTATAGTATAAGACTATTACAATAAAGAGTTGAACTCTTAAGTAAATTGAAAGGACAAATTTGTACCATAAGATCATACTCATCAAATAGATACGATTGTTCCTAAAATGAGTAATTATGAAATAAAAAATAGGTGAAAAGCGAAGTTTAGATGTTCATACAAAGTGTTGCTTGCCATATAGGTATGATTCTTCTCCAATGAAGACGTAAGAAATCTATCATTAGCAAGGACTTGGCATGTTTGTCTGGTGCAATGTTACCATTGTATATGTATGACCTTATCTAACAAATAGCTTATATATTCAGTGAATTAAGAAAACTATCATAGGTGTGATGGTATAAATATCATATAATATGATCCTTTGAAAGATTAGGAGTAAGAATGGGTTGGATAGTTTGATTTAGTACATGACTAAGTCATTTACTAGTATCATGCAATATGATGAGATGCTAAAATCCTACAATGACTAGCTAATCACATTAAACAATTATAGCTATTCAACAACTATTGTAGTTTCTTAAGAGACTTATTAGGCATTCTTTTACAATATATATAACAAAAATCCACTTAAGAAGCAATTGATGCTGCTTTCATACATTTCATAAAACAGGAGTTTTTCTTTAACAAAGTCCTTCATTGTTCCCCACCACTGTTGACCATTGTAACAATGTTAAAGCAGCTTCAAAATGAAGCAGAACTCTTTCTTTCTTCTATATTTCTCTAGGTTATTGATACCAATTTATTTTTCATTTCAAATTTCTTGTGCCACTAAAGATCTTTAGTAAGCTTGCAGGTTTTTTTTTGTAATTTTCATATAAAAACGTTCTTGTATTTGTGTTTTAGTGATTCTTGCAATTGTCTCATTTGAGACTTTGTTTTTTATTCCTTGATTTAGCTCATCATTAACACCATTATTTGTAGTTGAGTGAGTAATATCATTAGACTAGAGATGATTGGAGGTTGGTGTTTTGATTAAACCAATAAAAAATCTTGGTACCCATATTACAAAACATTTATGTTAATTTTTTACTTCTCACAAAGGCATAGAAATGTAATTATGATTTTTTATTGAACACAAAATTCACGCCACTATTATGTCTTAAAAATTCTTATAATGTGCATTGTAGTGAGGTTGCAAAAAAAAGATATTTTTAAGAATGATCAAGATGGCTTAAAAGTTGTCACAAAAATTATTCACATTGGGTGGGAAAATGTCTTAACATCATCCACCTATTTTTAAAAGTGAATATTATTTGTACTTGAAAAAATATATGAGGGTTTTCCCTAAAGGTATAAACTTAGATTACTTAATTACTTTGGACACCAATTAGGGAACAATATGTGCAAGAAAAACATCATGCAATGGGGTTTATCTACTTTATAATATAATAAGGTCATGAATTTAAGAATTGATTAGGATATTGCTATTAAGTTCAAGGCTACCTTTGAAGGCAATTCACAAGTAAAGTAAAATAAAATTAATATGTTGTCACCTGATTATGAAATTTTTTTTTGTATTTTAAGAAACGAAATAATTAAGTGTATGCTCACTTAATTTACTAACATTTCTATTGGTCTATCAAATTTTGGAAAAATGTTTTATAAATTTGAGCATGTATGGAAGAATCTTCGAGTATAATTAAAGGTATATGATTACTTGGTAAAAGAAATAAAGAACTATAAGAATATTTTAGGACTTTGAATTAATGAGCTATTCTGTGCATTAATGTCGAATGAGTTGGAGTTAGTGAAAAGAAAATTTAAGCAATTTTTAGCTCTCAAAAGTAGAGGGAAGAAGGAGGAACGCAATGCATTAAAGTCTAAGTTGAACTCTAGAGCTAAATGTTAAAATAGTGATGAGATGTCCTTAATTTCTCATGGATTCTTGTGTTTACTTTAATGGCATAGTGTAGGTAAGTGTGATGTTTAGGAAGGTATAATGTTAGGGAAGAGTGCATAATAATTAATGAAAAAGGGGCCGTAAGACATCAATCTTGATTTCCCTATCAACCTTGGGACTATGGAGAAGCCAAAAGATTGAACGATAAAGAAGAAAGTTATGAAAGCTATTTAAGTGAGTCTATTGATTCCAACTTTTGAAATAACTAGAAGAATTAAAGTCTCATTTGTTTTTGACAAAGAAAAATGGTGGCTTTGGTTCAATGTGTGATAGAAATGAGGTTCTAATCATTAATAATAAATTGATATATGCTTTAAAAGCACCAAATTTCCAAGTGTATACCGAAAGGTGAATGATGCAAAAGCTATACATTCAGGATTGTGTTAAACATGATATAAGTGGTAAATATTTGTATTCCTTAATATTAGTAGGAGATGAGCTTCCATGTCCAATAATTTTAAATTTTAATAAGGAATTAAAAAAATTTAAATAGACACTTGCTTCTTATAAATGTACTATAGAAACTCATGTTCAAACTCCTTCATTAGCATGCCATCTATTTGATTCCTATAGATATTGATACTAACAATCTCCTAGTACTTGTTGATGAGCTACTTTTAGATATTCTTTGAAGTCTAATTTATTTTTCTCCATTTTTTCAATACATGGTAAATAAATAACTCCATCAAATCATTCAATCTTTTTTATTAATTATTTTTGTAATTCACTCATCAAACATAACATATATGTTATTACCAATCTAATGTACAAATTAAAGTATCAAACTTCTTTATTATCTCTTCTCTATCAACATAAAATTAAAAACGTAAATCTAAAAAAATCATATCGATAAAAAATTTTATTAATTTTAAAATTCAAGAAAATTAACTCCAAGCATGTAAACTTTGTTATTTACCCTTATATAGTCTTAAATGTAATTGTAAGTGAGGGATATAAACTGTTCGCATATTTTCCACTCCTTATATTAATCATATAGATATTTGTTTTAAAAAATTTTTGAACTGAAATTGTTTTTATCTTTTTAATCCTCTAATCAATTCAACAAAGGTTATGATGGTCATATTTTTATTCTTATAAAATTTAAATCTACTAAATTTAAAAAACACAATATCAATCACAAATCCAAGTTTCCTTTCACCAAAACATAAGCACCTTGAGTTCAAACTAAATTATCTCTAAATGTCCACTCACTCTCCCTTTGGTCCTCCCCAAAAAAACCTTTTTTATATTTAATTCTTAAGTCAACTTTTATTTAAATATGAGCTCATAGGTTTAACTTTTTAATAATAAATAATATGTCATTCAATCAAATTTCGTCAAAAAATGTCAAGGAAAAAATATGATAATGACTTGCTTGGCATATTTGAATTCATCGTGTGACAACTATATGCTCGAACTAACAAGTTCTACATGATTAATATTTATCAATAATGAGCTAGGACCTCAAATATTTTGTTAATGACCTGCACAAACTAACAAAGCATGGATTTTCTTCGTAGGCATCAAAATTTGAAGACACACTTACAAAACTATCTAAGCATTAAATTTAAGACCCAAACCATCTTTGGCTGAATTGTGGTAAATTTTGCATGTTGTGCCTTTGTAAAGAATTTTCTAGATGTTGTTTCCAATAGAATCCAATCATATCTATTATGCTTTGGATTTATTGATTCCTTAATTCAATAATCAAGTGTAAGACATCAAAATTTAGAACAATGATTGCATAAAATATCTGATTTTGTTTGGTAATTAGATGTAAGAAAAGGAGAAATAATTGACGTATTCAATACATCAATATATGTTTTTTTCAATCTATAATTTTCATGAAAACATAAATTATTTGTTGTCACATCGTTGAAAAGTAATGCAGTTTTAAACACTTATCAATCATTCAAGAAAAAATTACTCATTTTCTAAGAATGAATGAAGTGGCACCTGAATGTCAATGTGAATGTTACAACTATATACATGAGAAAAAAAGCTATTATAGTTTTATTTTAGATAATATTTCTTTTTCAATTGATTTAAATTTTTCCAATTTTTCCTTAAGAAAAGAATTTTCTTTGCTTAACTTACCATTCCCTAACTTTAAAGCATTATTTCATGTAATATATTTGAACAATTCAATTTCACATTAATTATTTTAAACTTTCAAACATGAAATATTAAAAATAAGAATGAACTTGATTGGTTAAATAAATATTTTCTTCTTTAAGTCCATATTTTTCAAGCAATTCAAATATTATAGATTCATGTTTTGCACAAAATTTCTTAACATCATCTTACATGTTAATTAATATTTTATGCTTAAAAAAATTTTAAAAAGGAATTTGGTATTTTAGCACTGGATTCTAAGGTAAACACATGGCTAGAATAAGAAATACCTGATATATGTTTACCATCATGATTCATCTCTAAATTGAGTTTCTAGGTTATTCACTTCTCCTTCTCTTCTTTCTTCAATTGTTTCATCTACTTTTTATCATCACTAATATCTTTAGATTTGATCTACCATTCAACCTATCTAATCCTTACATAAATGCAAAAGAAGTTGTAACCATACACACTCTTACAAAAATTTTTTAAGGCAATGTTTGGAATAAGTAATTCATTCCTTTACCGTCTAATTGAGTTAAATTATTGACTTATTACCTCTATCTTTTGGAAGTACAAGGAAAAAGAATTTCATCCTTAAATTGTGGAAGATGACTAGATGAAAATTTCTCATGAAAAGCTTCGTAAATATCTATTATTAGTGAAGTTAAATTGAAATAAATAAGGAAATTAATAAATATATCGATTTTGGCAAGCATAAAAAATGACAATATATAAATTAGAAATTAATGTGCATCAAAAATAAAGAACACATGATGGATCACGTAGGTGATTTAAGCCACATTTTATAAGGAACTCACTCTGAAAGTAACTCAAGTGAAAATGAGTGTGTGAATCCTATAATATGATGATGAATTGTAGGTTTTAAATATTTTTAATCATTCTAGAGTTCAATTAATTTTTAAATATTCTTTGCGATATAATAATTTTGTGTTTAAAAAAAATTAATTTATAAAAATATTTTTTTATAAATTTAATGATTAAGAAAAATACAAAAAAAATTAAAATGCTACATAGAATGTGTAAGTGATTTCATTCATACAAAGACCTACATCCACCCATTAATGAGATTGAAAAAAACTCCACTAGGGAAATAGTTAAAACATAAGATGTTTTCTTATGGTTCACTTCCAACTTATTACTTTCTGTAGGATCAACTACATCTTGGGCTTTTATGAGCTCAACTCCAACTCAATTTTTTACATCATCAAACAAGATAGCCTTTTGCAAATGTTAGGTTGCCCAACAAAAAAAGTATAACAAAAACTTTCTTAAAAAAGCATACAAATTTTCAAATTTTTGTTGATAAATATACAAAAGCACAAAGTGAAAATAAAATAATAAAAGAATTCAGCATACCTAGAAATATTAAGAATTTAAACTAATCGTAAGATTTAACTGTTGCAATAAGGAATTTGAGTCATTAGAATATGGTTCAACACTTCATTAAGATTTCAAAATTTTGTTAACAATTATTAATCACTTCAATTTACATGGTTAGGTATTTACAAAAAATTTTGATTATAACCATTACAAAGTACAAGAAAAGCTTTCTTAAAAGCTATTAATAGAAAACCTAAAAACCTTTTTCAAATGCCTCAATAATTCTTTCGCAATTCTTAGCAAAATGGCACAAGTAATGACTTGTGAAGTAGTGATTAGGTGTGGTGAATAGGAGCAGCATTATCTTTATAGAGGAATTCATGTCTGTCTAATAAAAAAGGTTTAAAAGCAAATTAGTTATGGATGGTTGGATGAAGTCAAATAAGATCACGATCTTTCAATTATTCAATAATAAAATAAAAAATATTGCATCCCTATAATTAAAAATTGATAAATTAGAGCTGTATGACTCAAGAAAAAATATTTGATAAGTGTGGCCAATAACATGAAGTCGGACAAGGTGACAAGCTCATATTTTGAGCATGTAGTAATCACTTCATAAAGGATGAAACCTTTACAATCAATTTCAACATCAGATGGTGATGATTCCCACAAGCTTTGCATGTGGAATGTTGGACATGATGACCACAACGAGATTGTAGAAATGAACAATCGCACAATACTCATTGTTTTGAAAGCAGATGGGCACGAAGGATTAGTCCACATTTTAGTATATGCAAACATTTTACACTTTATAAGTGTTCACATGACTGTTATGTTCAAGCCTAATTAGGGTTGGCTTCCACCTTATGTGCCTAAGATTTCATCACCTACTTCACACATGATTATTGGGCCTCACCTTAGAAAGGTTCAAATCTCTAGCCCCCAAGCTCACAAATGTCCTTTTAGGCTTGCTCAGCTGAAGAGCTTTGTAATTGTGCATAGCTTAAGATGTTTACTAAAAATTTTTTTAATTATGAAAACAAAAACAACTTAATATTTTATTAATTATTGTTTGATAGTCAACTTATTACAGAATTTGGAAAAAAATATGAGTAGGATTTAATGAAGAAAACAATTATTAAAAAAATATAATCATATGTTTCTTAAACCAGGTTTTAAGTAGGATTTGATCCCAAAAGAGAATGACAAAAAATGGAAACCTATAAATTTTCTAAATCATGAACATCTTTAAACAACTAGATCCTTGAGATTAATGGAGGTGTGTCATTTTAATCGACAATATAAAATTCAATTTCATAATAAAAAGAAAATCTTTCGAAATTTTATATGCATGCTTTTAACCTTTGAAATTTTTGGAACACTTTATTGTACTTTGAAGACTACAAGTTCACCATCTTCAAAAGTACAAGGTTTGCTCTTTACATTTAAACCTCTTTAATTCTAAACAAGCTCATTATCATAAAATACTAAACATTTGAAGCTTATCACGAAACACAAAAGTCACAACAATTTTAATGATCGATTGTCTTACATTCGACCTCTGTAGTACCTTAAACTAAAATTTTTTTATACAATTTATCTCAAGTCCTTTGAATTCTCATTTTGATTTGGTTATGTTGGTGTGTAAATTTGAATCTCCTCTCAAATGAACTTTACATCACTTAAATTTTGTTGGATTACATTCTTTTAATTTATCTCTTGTATCCTTCAATGTATAGTTATTTAATATTAAAATATTAATTTTTTTCTTTTTAATTTTGTTAATTAATAGTAATTCTAGATGTGATCTGATTAATCATAAACAAAAATCGTCTAACTCTAGTTGATGACCTCTATCTAACTAAATATTTATTTCTAAAATTTTAAATATTTTTTTCGTGTCTTTTGGCATGATTTAAAATAATTTTCCATTGAAACCCAAATTGATGATTGAAGATGTTATACTCGATCTCTTTCGTAGTTTAGCATGCCATTTTCTTATGTAATTTATCTCATTTCTTTAAATTTTTTATTTTATTTGGCAATATTCCAATAATAATCTAATTTTATACTATGTCACCTTTATATCACTTTGGTTTGGTTAAATTATATTGAACAAATTTATCTTACTTAAACATTATTATATATTAAATTAATATTAGAGTAATGATATTTTTTATGCACCAAATCATTATAATTTCAAAAAAAGTTCTAACTAAGATGAAATAAATATTGGTAGACCATCTTGAAGACAACATACCATTTACATTTTTTTCTATATTTTTAATATTTTTTCCAAAGTTATTGAGTACTTTTGGTGTCCATTTGAATCGTAACTTTCTAAGCAATGGAAGATATTGCCCTTCATGTTCCTCATATATTTGAAAGTAACTTCGTTGTGTAGTTTCTCTTATTTCTTAAAATTTTTACTTTGATTTCTTTGTTGTACTACGAAACCGTTATTGTCCTCTCACGTAATAGTAATATATCTTTGATTTTTTTATATTACTTTCCTTCAATTTAACTCATTCAAGTTTTATTATATACTTACTTAATATTAAAAAAATAACATATTATTATTTATGCTTATTTATGTTGATAATTTATAGTAATTCCAAAGGTGGTCCAAACATGATGAAATAGATGTCATTTTACATGACCAGTTGAGCTTTATTCAAAAAATATTCGTTTTTTATATATTTTTGATTTTTTTATATTCAATTTTGTGACTTTTGTTTATGACCATTTTACATATTATCTCCTAAGTACAATTAGAATGTAACTTTCATATACAATTTATCATATTTCTTCAAATGTTTCTCATTGAATTTTTTGTATTATAATTTACATGACTAGACTTCGATATGATGCTATAATTCAAAGAAGTATCTTATCCAGATAAAATAAATGTCATTACATAGGTTTCATTGATTTTTAAAATTGAACAATCAAATTGAAAACTTTTAATCTTTTATCTTTGATTTCTTTGGCATGCTTTATGATACATTTTAATTTGTACACAATTAGGTGATAAAAAATGTTACATTTAATGTCTTCAGAATCTATTAATGTAAGTTTCTAATTCTCCTATCATGTAAACTTTACATCACTTAGATTTTGTTATATTACAATAATGAAATTTATCTTTTTTTTCTTTTTAATATATATTTATTTAATTATAAAATAATAATTTAATAATATTTATTCTTGATTTCTTAAAAATTTGTACTAATTCGAAACATGATCTGATCGAGATGAAACAATGTCACTAGACCTCTCCATGTTTGCTCTTTGAAATGAAATATTTTTATTTATATTTTTTAAAATTTAATTTATATGATTTTTCCAAGCCTTACACAATATTTTGATTCATACTTGATTTAATAATAAAGTAAATTACACATGATCTATTTAGTATAATGTAGCATAACTTTTCCATTGAACTTATCTCATTTTTTTTAAATTTTGTTATATTATTATGTAACTATAAATCTTCTCTTGTATTACCTTTACAATGCTTTTGCATTATTTTGTTACTTGGCTTTAATTTGTCTCAATTTAACTTTAATAGATTTTTTTAATATAAAAAATAATTTTTAATTTTTAATGTTTATTTATTTTTATTAATTCATAATATTTCAATTGTGGTCTGATCGACACAACACAAACATCATTGGGCTTATTTCTACGAAGTTTACCAAATTAAATAATCATTTATATATTTCTTCAATTTTTTATTTTCTATTACCTTGGTATTATTTTCATGGCCTTTTGTCATTTACCTGATTTCATGATCAATGTTTTTATTCTTGATTTTCATAGTATCTTTGAATTCACCTATCTTAGACAATTTTTCTTATGTTGGAAAGTTTTTGCATTAATTTAGTATATTACAATGTAACAAAAATTGTTATCTTGCGTGACATTTAAATTTTATTCATTTATATCTTCCCAATTTCAATATTTTTTTACTTAATATAAAAATAATAATTTTTTATTACTTACAAACTTTTCTCTGTTATAATTTGTGGCAATTTTGAAAGGGTCCTTATCAAAATGACATAAATGTCAATAGACTCATATGAGGTGAGCTTCTCTTAATATAATAGTCATTTTGATATATTTTTTTAATACTTTATTTCTCTTTTGTAGCAGATTTATGAAACATTTTTATTCATACCTTATTTGGTAATTAAGGATGACACACTCGACCTTCTTAATATCTTTGAAGGCAACTTCTTGGTATAATTTATCTCAATTTTTCAATGTTTTTTCTTTGATATAGTTAGATTACCCTATAACTCAAAATAATTTTTTCTATGAACATTACGTCAGTTTCATTTGCTTATAGTACACAACTTTAGTTCATATCATTTCAACTTTAATATATGTTTACTTTTTATTAAGATAATAATTAATTTTTTTTTTTGCTTTCATATTTCATAGAAATTAGAATTGTTGTCCATTCAAGTTGAATCATACACCATTACACATGATCTATTTAGTATAATGTAGCACAACTTTTCCATTGAACTTATCTCATTTTTTTAAATTTTGTTATATTATTATCTAACTATAAATCTTCTCTTGTATTACCTTTACAATGCTTTTGCATTATTTGGTTACTTGGCTTTAATTTGTCTCAATTTAGCTTTAATAGATTTTTTTAATATAAAAAATAATTTATAATTTTTAATATTTTTTTATTTTTATTAATTCATAATATTTCAATTGTGGTCTGATCGACACAACACAAACATCATTGGGCTTATTTCTATGAAGTTTACCAAATTATATAATCATTTATATATTTCTTCAATTTTTTATTTTCTATTACCTTTGTATTATTTTCATGGCCTTTCGTCTTTTATCTGATTTCATGCTCATTGTTTTTATTCTTGATTTTCATAGTATCTTTGAATTCACCTATCTTAGACAATTTTTCTTATGTTGGAAAGGTTTTGCATTAATTTAGTATATTACAATGTAACAAAAATTGTTATCTTGCGTGACATTTAAATTTTATTCATTTATATCTTCCCAATTTCAATATTTTTTTACTTAATATAAAAATAATAATTTTTTATTACTTACAAACTTTTCCATGTTATAATTTGTGGCAATTTTGAAAGGGTCCTTATCAAAATGACATAATTGTCAGTAGAATCATATGTGGTGAGCTTCTCTGAATATAATAGTCATTTTGATATATTTTTGTAATACTTTATTTCTCTTATTGTAGCAAGATATGAAACATTTACATTCATACCTTATTTGGTAATTAGGGATGACACACTCGACCTTCTTAATATCTTTGAAGGCAACTTCTTGGTATAATTTATCTCAATTTTTCAATGTTTTTTCTTTGATATAGTTAGATTACTCTATAACTGAAAATAAATTTTCTATGAACATTGCGTCAGTTTCATTTGCTTATAGTACACAACTTTGGTTCATATCATTTCAACTTTAATATATGTTTACTTTTTATTAAGATAATAATTAATTTATTTTTTTTTGCTTTCATATTTCATAGAAATTAGAGTTGTTGTCCATTCAAGTTGAATCATACATCATTACACATGATCTATTTAGTATAATATAGCATAACTTTTCCATTAAACTTATCTAATTTTTTTAAATTTTGTTATATTATTATGTAACTATAAATCTTCTCTTGTATTACCTTTACAATGCTTTTGCATTATTTTGTTACTTGGCTTTAATTTGTCTCAATTTAACTTTAATAGATTTTTTTAATATAAAAAAATAATTTATAATTTTTAATATTTTTTTATTTTTATTAATTCATAATATTTCAATTGTGGTCTGATCGACACAACAAAAACATCATTGGGCTTATTTCTACGAAGTTTACCAAATTAAATAATCATTTATATATTTCTTCAATTTTTTATTTTCTATTACCTTGGTATTATTTTCATGGCCTTTTGTCTTTTACCTGATTTCATGATCAATGTTTTTATTCTTGATTTTCATAGTATCTTTGAATTCACCTATCTTAGACAATTTTTCTTATGTTGGAAAGTTTTTGCATTAATTTAGTATGTTACAATGTAGCAAAAATTTTTATATTGCATGACATTTAAATTTTATTCATTTATATCTTCCCAATTTCAATATTTTTTTACTTAATATAAAAATAATAATTTTTTATTACTTACAAACTTTTCCCTGTTATAATTTGTGGCAATTTTGAAAGGGTCCTTATCAAAATGACATAAATGTCAGTCGACTCATATGAGGTGAGCTTCTCTTAATATAATAGTCATTTTGATATATTTTTTTAATACTTTATTTCTCTTATTGTAGCAAGATTTATGAAACATTTTCATTCATACCTTATTTGGTAATTAAGGATGACACACTCGACCTTCTTAATATCTTTGAAGGCAACTTCTTGGTATAATTTATCTCAATTTTTCTAAGTTTTTCTTTGATATAGTTAGATTACTCTATAACTCAAAATAATTTTTTCTATGAACATTACGTCAATGTCATTTGCTTATAGTACACAACTTTAGTTCATATCATTTCAACTTTAATATATGTTTACTTTTTATTAAGAAAATAATTAATTTATTTTTTTTTGCTTTCATATTTCATAGAAATTAGAATTGTTGTCCATTCAAGTTGAATCATACATCATTACATGCATCTCGAAGACCTCAATACTATTAAATATTTAATTTGAAATTTTTACTTATCATACTTTCTATGGATATTCCATGATTTGTAATATATTTTGATTCTTACTAGATATGATGATAAAAGATTCTCCTCTTGCTTCCTCTAGTGCCATGGAATTCAACTTTTCTACACAACTCTTCTCATTTGTTCATATTTTTCTAATCTATTTGGTTATATTAATATGTCACTTTAAATCTCTTTCATTATAACCTTCACATCACTTTAATTTTGATATATTACATGGCCACCATTTTATCTCATTTTAACTTTAATTTACTATTATTTTTTCTTATTTACATAGTAATTCGTAGAAATTCTAAATGATATTTAATAGAGAGGAGAGACATGTCATTTGTCTTCTCTCAACTCACTCTATCCATGCAAATATTTATTTCTACATTTTGAAAACTTTTAGAATGTTTGAATACATCTTTCCTATAAATTTACCTCATTTATTATAGTTCTTTTCTTTAACATTGTGTTATTGGTATGTAAATCTAAATCTCTTCTCCAGTGACATTTCATAAATTTTTTTAATATTACTTTGCTTAGTTTATCTCATTTTAGCTTGAATATATAATAAGCTAATGTTAAAAAAATAGTAATTTATTATTATACATATTAATTTTAGTAATTTATAGTACTTAATTCAAGGAATAATTGAGTTGAAACAAACATCATTGGATACAACCTATTGAGGTCTTTAAAATTAAACATAACAATTTTTGTAATTTTAAATATTTTATGTTGTATATTTTCGCCATCAATTTTTTTTGTCATCGAATGAAACTTTCATATACAATTTATCTCATGTTTTATATGTTTTCATTGTGATTTTGTATTATCATTATGTAATTCTAAATCTACTCTTTATAACCTTCATATTGCTTTAATTTGCTATTGCTATATTACTTCAATTTATGCCATTTCAATTTGAATTTACATTTACTTAAAATTAGAATAGTGCTATTTTATTTCTTATACTTATTTAATTTGGTAATTAATAGTAATTCCAAATGCATTCAAATTGATATGAAATAAGCAATATTCAACTCGTAACTATGAGCTCTATCCACTTAAATAAATATTTTTATCATTTAAATATTTAGTTTCTCTTTTTTCCATCTTTTACAAATATTTTTGTTTGTAGCTTATTTGATGATTGAGGATATTACACTCAACGACCTTAATATCTTGAAATGCAAGTTTCTCGCACAATTTATCTTAGCTTTCATTAATTTTTTTTGTATTTGTTATATTAATTAGTAACTCATACTTTCAATTAAAGAGTCCATTACAATGCTTCATTTTTGTCATATTACATTTCCTTAGGCTATATCATTTTAATATTAGATATATATGCACTAAATATTAAAATAAAAAATTAATTATTATTTACTCCAATTTAATTTTGTAACTCATAGTAATTCTAAACAATCAAAATTTTTTATATTTTTATTTTCTTTTGCTTTGGCATGCATTATGCGACATTTTGATTCTTAATTAACTTGACATTCACGGATGCTACTCTCGATCTCCTCAATAACTTGTAAGGCATCATTCTGGTAAAATGTTTTTCATTTATTCAAATTGCATATTTTTTTTCTTTTATTACAATGAAAATTTAACTCTACACTCGTGTGAACTTTACATCTCTTTTATTTGGTTATATTGCATTGCATATTTTTTTAATTTTAGCTTCGATATATCTTTACTTAATATAAAAAATAATTAGTTATTATTTTTTATAAAATTTGATAATTCATCGTAGTTCTAAACTCAGTCTGATTGAGACAAAATAAACATCATTCAACATACCTCGATGGGCTCAATCAATTAAATATTTATTTTCATAAATTTATATGTTTTATTTTCTATTAGTATAGCTTGCTTTATAAGATAATCTAGCTTGCATCATATTTTATTATGGAACTGACTACTTTTAATCCCATTACTATCTTATAATTCCGCTCTCCCATGATAATTAACACATTTCTTCAAATGTCTAGCATTTTTTTGTTATATTACTTTGTAACAAGAAATCACCTTTCGTGTGACATTCACAATACTTTTATTGAATAATATTATATTAATTTAATTTTTCTCACTTAGTTTAATAAATATTTTCGTCATGTTAAATTTGAATTTTTTTTATTATTATTTATCCTTATTTACTTTGATAATTCGTACTAATTCCAAAAAAGCAATAATGAAGTTAGTACAAAGGTTTTAATATTCATCTTTATTGGCTCTAAGTTAATCTTCATTTCACAATTTGTTAAAGTTTTATTTAAGGTTTTTTTAATTTCTTTTATAAGATATTTTTTCTTATGCTTGATTTGACATTTGAGGATGTCATGCTCGATCTTTTGTGTCATATAATATAATTTTCTCACATTATTTATCTCATTTTGTCAAATATTTTTTTTGATTTGGTTATATCACTATGTTTCGATATACTCTCATTCGACATTTATAATGCTTTGATTTGATTATACTACAATACCATAATTTATTTAATTTTGACAATAATATATAGTTTCGAAATATTTTAATAACTTTTTTTTCTAATTTATGATTATTTCCTTTAGTAATGTATAGTAATTAAAAATGAGGTTCAATTTAGCCGAAATATACTATATTCAACTAATCTATATGAGTTTTACCTTATTAAATATTCACTTTTAAATTTTTGGATATTTTATTTACTATGCAATTGCTAACCTTTATGAGACATTTTATTTGCACCTACTACATGATATCTTATTTGTATCTTGGATTATAACTTTCATATAAAACTTAGCTCATTTCTACAAATTTTTCACTCTCATTTTCTTAAATTGATATGTTACCCAAAATGTGTTCTTCAATTTATCTAGGTTTGGCTTTAATATGTAATTCTATATTAGTTGAATATTATGAAAATAGTTTTTAACTAACATTGCTTATTTAACTTGGTAATTCAGATTAATTCTAAATGAGGTCCAATTGAAATGAAACAATTGTTGATAGAATCTTCTCAATAGGCATTATCCAAGTAAGTATTAATTTTCAAATTTGAAAATATATATTTTATTTTCTTATCTTTTATAAGCCCTTTTTACATTTACCTAATTAGATTATCGAGGATGGCATACTTGTTCTCCATAGTACCTTCAAATGCATCATTTTCTTGTAATTTAAATTATTTCTTCACTATTTTTCCTTTGATTTCAATATATTTCTACAAAAATCTTCTCTCTTGTGACTTTTATATCGCTTTGATTTTCTTATACAACATTACTTCAATTTCTATTATTTTACCTTTATTATGTATTTACTTAATGTTAGCATAATAATTTGCTATCACTTTTACTTATTTACTTATCTAAATTGTAATACTTCAAAAATTTCCCATAATTGTTTCATGCATAACGAGATTTCTCTAATCGTACTTCATTTGGCAATCATGGACGCTTAGCTTCACTCTCCTTAACAACTTGGAATGCTAATTTCTTATTTAATGTATCTTATTTTCTCAATGTTTTTCTTCGATTTTTTTAACTATATAGCTATAAATCAAATCTTGTGTGACCTTAATATTATTTTTATTTGATTATATTAGAATGCTTCAATTTAACAAATTTTAGTCATGATATATATTTAATTAAAATTAAAAATATTGTATTATCATTCTTGTTTTTTTAAATTAATAAATCAAAAGGACATTTAATTGACATTAAAAAACATCATTGGACTCATCTCTATAAGCATAAACTATTTAAATACTAATTTCTATATTTTTTAAATATTGCATTTTTTTAGTTTCTAAATGTTTTTATGGCATTTGATTCATAAAAGAATTGATGATCAATGAACTTATCGTCAATGTAGTTAGTATCTTTGAATGTAGCCTTCCATTCAATTTATCATAATTTTACAAAAGTTTTGTTTTGACTTAATTAAATTATGATGTAACTATAAATATACTCTTATTTAAACTTCATATTACCTTAATTTTGTTATACTATATTACTTCAATTTATCTTTTTCTATTTTTAATAAATATCTATTTAATATTAAAATGATAACATATTATTCTTTATGCCCTTTTTGTTCGGTAATTTGTAGAAACTCCAAATGGGGTCTCATGGTGACCAAATAGTGTACATGGACTCATCTTATTAAGCTTTATTAAATGAAAAATTTATTTTTATATTTTTAAATATTAAAATTTCTTGAGTTTTAGCATGTTTTAGATGGCATTTTGATTCGCAGAACATTTGATGATCGAGTATGCCATAGTTGATCACCTTAATATCCCAGAAGTCAATGTTGCCAAACATAATATCCCTTATTTCTTAGTTTTCTTATATTGCTATGTTGCTCTGTAACTCTAAATCTCATCCCTATGACCCTTACATTGCTTTGATTTGGTTATGCTACATAGCTTCAATTTATGTCATTTTAGCTTTAACATATATTTGCATAACATTAAAATATAAAATTAGCATTGTTTAAACTTATTTGTTATGATAATTTTAAGTATCCCTTATTATGCTCTAATAAGTTTCAAACATTTGACTTTCGACTCATCTTGATGAGGTCAATTAACTTTATGTATTTTTATATTTTCAAATGTCATAACTTTTTTATTTTTACATGTTTTGTGAGATATTTTAATTTGAACCTATGTTGATGACAACGGATAATAAAGTTGACCACATTAGTGTCTCGATATGCCAGATTCTCGTGCATTGTTTCTCACTTTTTCTAATATTTTATTTTTATTTATTTTTATTATTATGTGATTCTAAATCTCATATAATGTCATATTTACATCACTTTGATTTAGTTATATTACATTTCTTCAATTTATATAATTGCAACATTAATATATGTCTAATTAATTTTATAATAACATTTTTTATTATTTATGCTATTTACTTTGATAACTCATAGTAAATCTAGAGATGGTTTGTTTGAGCTAAAACAAATATTGTTGCACTAGTCTTAAAGATCTCAATCAAATCAATTATTCAATTTAAATTTTTTATGTGCTTTATTTTCTTTGGCTTTCGTACATTTCATTTGTTATCTAGTATAAGTTTACATAACATTAAAATTCATCAATTCACATTACTCGGTGATTCTACACAAGCTCTTTAATTTCTTATAAAGCCACTTTCCTATGTAATTTATCTTATTTCTTCAAATTTCTTGATTTAATTTTGTTATATTACCTTATAACTCTTTATCTCCCCATATATGATCATTGTATTGCTTTAATTTATTTATATTACATTCTCAAATTTATCTTATGTCAATTTGAATATAATTTTAATATAATTTCTACAAAATTAAAATTAAAAAATAGTATATTATTATTTATGTTTATTTATTATGAGATTTTGTAGTAACGCCAAATAAGGACTTTTCAAGACTATCCAAACATCATTAAACACATTTTAATTAGCTCTATCATATTAAATATTAAATTTTATATTTTTAAACTTTTTTTTATTATTTTGGAATTTTGATAGGATTTTTTGATTCACAACTTATTTAGAAACTTCGGATGGCAGACTTAGTTGCCTTAAAATCTAGCAATATAATTTTCTCATGTTATTTATCTGATTTCTTTCAACTCTTGTGTTTAAATTGCTTATATCACTATGTATCTCAAAAACTCATCTTGTGTTATATTTTCATCAGTTTGAATTTTTAATGTTATATTTAACTAATTTATTCATTTTAGCTTTGATATATATTTACAAAATATTAAAATAATAAATTTTTATTATTTAAGCTTCTTTGCGATGTTAATTAAAATTAATTCCAAATGATGGTTAATCGAGATGAAACAAAGTTTGTTCTATTAATCTAGATGAGCTCTATCTTTTAAAAAATTAAATTTAAGAATTTTAAATATTTTCCTTTCTATCACTTTCTTAAGGTTTAAGAGACATTTCTTAAAATGTTTTGCCTTAATTTGGTTATATTATGATATAGCCCTAAACTTTTTCTCTCATGGACTTAATATTGTTTCATTATTCCATATTACATTACTTTGGCTCAATTTGTTTTGGCTTTCATCTATAAGTACTTAATATTAAAAAATAATTTATTAGTATTTTTCTTTATTTTCTTTACAAATTCAAATTCATTGTAAGTGATGTACAATTTAGGAAGTGACACTAATCTCAATAATATCTTAAAATGAAACTTTACCATATAATTTATATTATTTTATCAAAATATTTTCTTTTATTTTGTTAAGTAACTATGTAACTCTATACCTCCTATCTTTTGGCCTTTACATTTTTCTTCATTTGGTTAACTACATTTCTTTAATTTTTCTTAATTTAGCTTTACTAAACATTTAGTTAATATTAAAGTAATAATTTATAATGACTTATACTTTTTCAATTTGGAAATTCACAGTAATTCAAAATAAGTGTTGATAAAGAAAATGCAAATGTCATTAGACTCATGTCAATGACATTTTTATTAGTAAACATTCATTTATATATTTTGAAAATGTATATTTTCTCTATCTTTGGTACACTTTACAGGATATTTTGATTTATATCTTATTTGATTATCAAGGATGTTACATTTAATCTTTTTAGCTTGGAATACAATTTTATAATTTTTTTAATTGAACTCATTTATATTTTAAATAATATTAAAATAATAATTTATCAATATTTGTGCTTATTTAGTTTTTGTAAATTAATATAATTCTAAAGGATGTCTCATTAAGATGAAAAAAATGTTATCACAATCACTTTGATGATTCAATCAGTGCTTTGCTTCTCCATATTATATTACTTCAATTCAGCTCATTTCATCTTTTATATATGTTTAATTAACAAGTAAATTTTAATTTTGTTGTTATTTATGATTAATAATTTTGTTAATTTATGAAATTTTAAAATAATATCCCATCAGTATGAAGCTACATCGTTAGACACATCTTGAAAAGTTGTATCAAACTACTATTCAATTTTATATTTTATAAATATTTATTTTCTAAGGTTTTGCACTTGTATTGTGATATTATACATTTCTTGAAGATCAAGGACATTACAATAAATGTGCTCAGTATTTAAGAATTCACCTTTCGCATAAAATGTAAGTAATTTCATCATTTTTTTGCATTAATTTTATTATATTGTTATGTAACTCTAATTTCAATCTCATGTCTCCTTGATATTGTTTTGATTTTTTATATTATATTATTTGAATTTATCTCATTTAATATTTAATATAAATTTGGTTAATATTAAAATAATAAATTATTATTATTTATGCTTATCTATTTGATGAATTCAGGGTAATTAAAAATAAGATCCAATTGAGATGAAAGAAATTTCATTGTACTCATCTCGATGAGTTTATCATATTAAATCATTTTTATTCTAAATATGTTATTTACTTTGGTTTTCAGCATGTTTTATGAGAAACTTTAATTTTTATCAGAACTAATGATGGACATTAGTACACTTGACACTTTAAGGACTGAAATTTAACATTCCCATGCAAATTTTCTTGTTTATTTGAATTTTTCTCTTTAATTTTATTATATCATTATGTAACTCTAAATCACCTCTTTTATGACAATCATTTTTTTATGCTTATTAATTTTTGTAATTTGTAATAATCTTAAATGAGATCCATCTAAGATGATGTAAAGTGAAATTAAAGAATTACTCATGCAGTAGTTTAGCAATAATTGAGGCAACTTTGAGCTGTATATCCTTACATTGTATTTTCAATCTTAAAGAACAATCGATAGTAAGAATGGACCAACTCTTGTGGCATAAATAAGTGATCAGGAGATAACGACTACAACCATGTCTATCAAAATAAATGATGCCCCTCCTATGGATGGCATCTTTTTAGCTTTTATGCAAGGGTATTGGAATATTACATAAGTGGATTGTTACAAAAATGAAAAAATTTCAAAATGATAGACGTATGTCAAAAAGATTGAAAGATGCATTAGTTACAATTATTTCAAAGGTTTAGGATGCTTGAAAAAAAATATTTTAGATCCATAAATCATTCCAAGAAGAAGAAGAAGAAGAAGAGGAGGAAGAAGAAGAAAGAGAAGGAGAAGGAGAAGAAGAAGAAGAAGAAGAAGAAGAAGAAGAAGAAGAAGAAGAAGAAGAAGGAGAAGAAGATGAAGAAGAAGAAGGAGAAGAGAAGAAGAAGAAGAAGAAGAAGAAGAAGGAGAATAATAATAATAAGAAGAAGAAGAAGGAGAAGAAGAATGAGAAGAAGAAAGAGAAGATGGAGAAGAAGAAGAACAAGAAGAAGAAGGAGAAGCATAAGAAGAAGAAGAAGAAGAAGAAGATGATGAAAAAGAAGGAGAAGGAGAAAAAGAATAAGAAGAAGAAGAAGGAGGAGGAGGAGGAGGAGGAGGAGGAGCAGAAGCAGAAGAAGAAGGAAAGATGGAGATGGAGAAGGAGAAGAAGAAGTAGAAGAAGAAGAAAAAGAAGAAGAAGAAGAAGAAGAAGAAGAGGAAAAAGAAGAAGGAGAAGATGGAGAAGAAGAAGAGAAAGAAGGAGAAAAAGAAGGAGAAGAAGGAAAAAAAAGGAGAAGAAGAAGAAAAAGAAGGAAAAGAAGAAGAAGAAGAAGAAGCAGGAAAAAGAAGAAGAAGAAGAAGAAGAAAAAGATGAAAAACAAGAAGGAGATGTAGAAGAAGTAGCAAAAGAAGGAGAAGAGAAGAAGGAGATGAAGGAGAAGACGAGGAAGAAGGAGAAGAAGAAGGAGATGTAGAAGGAGAAGGAGTAGAAGAAGAAGAGGGAGAAGAATTAAAAGAAGAAGAGAAGGAGGGGAGAAGAAGAAGAAGAAAAAGTAGGAGCATCAGAAGAAGAAGAAGAAGTAGAGGAAGAAGAAGAATGAGAAGAAGCAGAAGAAGAAGAAGAAGAAGAAGAAGAAGAAGAAGAAGGAGAAGAAGAAGAAAAAGAAGAATGAGAAGAAGTCGAGAAGAAGGAGAAGAAGATTGAGAAGAAGAAGAGGTAGACGAAGAAGAAGAAGAAGAAGAAGAAGAAGAAGAAGAAGTAGTAGTAGTAGTAGAAGAAGAAGAAGAAGAAGAAGAAGAACTAGTAGTAGAAGTAGAAGAAGAAGAAGAAGAAGAAGAAGAAGAAGAAGAAGAAGAAGAAGAAGAAGAAGAAGAAGAAGAAGAAGAAGAAGAAGAAGAAGAAGTAAAGAAGAAGAAGAAGAAGAAGAAGAAGAAGAAGAAGAAGAAGAAGAAGAAGAAGAAGAAGAAGAGGAAGAATAAGAAG
>JAIUJO010000037.1:2977074-2987074 GCA_023846275.1 Vanilla planifolia
GAGCACGAAGTAGAGGAAGAAGAAGAACAAGAAAAAGAAGAAGATAATGAAGAATAAGAAGAAGAGGAAGAAGGAGAAAAAGAGGAAAAAGATGAAGAAGAAGAAGAAAAAGATGAAGTAAAAGAGGAAGAAGAAGAAGAAGAAGAAGAAGAAGAGGAAGAAGAAGTAGAAGAAGAAGAAGAAGAAGAAGAAAAGAAGAAGAACAAAAAAAAGAAAAGGAATAATAAGAAGAAGAAGTAGATGAAGAAGAAGAAGAAGAAGAGGAAGAAGAAGGAGAAGACGAAGAATTTGAAAAAGAAGAAGACGAAGAAGTATAAAAAGAAGAAGAAGAAGATGGAGAAGAAGAAGAAGATGATGATGAAGAAAAAGAAAAAGAAGAAGAAGAAGAAGAAGAAGATGATGATGATGAAGTAGAAGAAGAAGATGAAGTGGAAGAAGAAGAAGTGGAAGAAGATGAAGAAGTTGTAGAAGCAAAGGAAGAAGAAGAAGAAGAAGAAGAAGGAGAATAAGATGAAGAAGAAGAAGAAGAAAAAGAAGAAGATGAAGAAGAAGAAGAAGATGATGACAATGAAGAAGAAGAAGAAGAAGAAAAATAAGTAGAAGAAGAAGAAGAAAAAAAAAGTAGAAGAATAACAGGAAGTGGAAGAAGAAGAAGAAGAGGAAGATGACGATGATCATGATCAACATGAAGAAGAAGAAGAAGTAGAAGCAGAGGAAAAAGAAGAAGATTATGAAGAAGAAGAAATGGAATAAGGAGAAAAAAATGAAGAAGATGAAAAGAAGAAGAAAGAGATGAAGTAAAAGAGGAAGAAGAAACAAAAGAAGACAAAGGAGGAGAAGAAGAAGAAGAAGAAGTAAAAGAAGAAGAAGAAGAAGAAAAAGAAGAACAAAAAGAAGAAATGGAACAAGAAGAAGAAGAAAAAGATGATGATGAAGAAGAAGAAGATGAAGAAGAAGAAGAAGAAGCAGAAGATGAAGAATTTGAAAAAGAAGAAGGTGAAGAAGAATAAAAAGAAGAAGAAGAAGAGTATCATGAAGAACAAGAAAGAGAAGAAGAAGAAGTAGATGATGATGATGAAGTACAAGAAGAAGTAGAAATGGTAGTAGAAGAAGAGGAAGGAGATGAAGAAGTTTAGAAGAAAAGGAAGAAGAAGAAGAAGAATAAGAAGAATAAGATGATGATGAAGAAGAAGAAAAAAAAGAAGAAGATGATGACGATTAAGAAGAAGAAGAAGAATAAGAAGAAGAAAAAGAAGAAGAAAAATAAGAATTAGAAGAATAAGAAGTGGAAGAAGAAGAAGAAGAAGAAGATGATGATGATCAAAACGAAGAAGAAGAAGAAGAAGAAGAAGAAGAATAAGAAGAAGATGAAGAGGAAGAATAAAGAGAGGAAGAAGAAGCAGAAGAAGTGGAAGAAGAAGAAGTAAAAGATGAAGAAGAAGAAGAAGAAAAAGCAGATGAATAAGAAGATGGAGAAGAAGAAATAGGAGAAGAAGAAGAAGTTGAAGAAGACGTAGATGATGAAGAAGAAGAAAAAGAACAAGGGGAAGAAGAATGAGAACAAGAGGAAGAGGAAGAAGAAGAAGAAAAAGAGGAAAATCAAAACGAATAAGAAGAAGAAGAAGAAGATGATAAAAATGATGTTGAAGAAGAAGAAGAAAATGAGAAAGAAGAAGATGATGAAGAAGATGAATAAGATGAAGAAGATGATTAAGAATAAGAATAAGAAGAAGAAGAAGAAGTCGAAGAGGAAAAAGAAGTAGAAGAAGAAAGGGAAACAGAAGAAGAAAAAAACAAAATATGGAAGAAGAAGAAGATGAAGAAGTTGGAGAAGTAATAGGAGAAGAAGAAGAAGAAGAAGAAGAGGAAGTAGATGAAGAAGATGAAGAAGAAGGAGAAGAAGAAGAAAGGAAGAAGAAGATGCTGTAGGGGAAGAAGTAGAAGAAGAACAAGTGTACGAAGAAGTAGAAGACGAAGAAGTTGATGAAGAAGAAAAAGAAGTAGAAGAAGAAGAAAAAATGGAAGAAGAATAAGAGGAAGAAAAAGAAGAAGAAGAAGATTTAGAAGAAGAAGAAGAGGAGGAGGAGGAGGAGGATGACAAAGAAGATGATGATGACGAAGAAGAAGAAAAAGGAGAAGAAGAAGATAATGAAGAGGAAAAAGAAGATGAAGCAGAAGAAGAAGTAGAAGAAGAAGAAGAAGAAGAGAAGAAGAGGAAGAGGATGAAGAAGCGAAGGAGGAAGGAGGGGAAGAAGAGAAAGAAGAAGTAGAAGAAGATGAAGAAATGGAAGGAGAAAAAAATGAAGTAGAAGAAGAAGAAAAAATGCAGAGGAAGATTTGGAAGAACAAGTAGAAGAACAATGGGAAGAAGTAGAAGAAGAAGAAGAAATAGAAAATGAAGAAGTAGGAGAAGAAGAAGAAGAAGAAGAAGAAGGAGATGACGATGATGATGATGATGATGATGATGATGATGATGATGAATAAAAAGAAGGAGAAGATGAAGAAGAAGAAGAAGAAGAAGAATAAGAAGAAGAACAACTGGAAGACAAAGAAGAAGATGAAGAAGAAGGAGAAGATGAAAAAAAAATAAAAGAAAAAGATTTTGAAGAAGGAAAGGAAGATTGACTTGAAGAAGAAGAAGAAGGAGGAGGAGGAGGAGAAGAAGAAGTAGAAGAAGAAGAAGAAGATGGAGAAGAAGTATAAGGACGAGGTGGAGGAGGAGGAAGAGGAGAAGAAGAAGAAGAAGAAGAAGAAGGAGAAGGTGTAGAAGTAGTAGAAGACGAAGAAAAAGCAGAAGAAAAAGAAGAAGAAGAAGAATAAGATGGAGAAGAAGAAGAAGAAGTATAAGTTGAAGAAGAAGAAGAAGAAGCCTAAGAAGTGGAAGGAGATGAAGAAGAAGAAGAAGAAGAAGATAATGATGATTATGATGATGATGATGATGAAGGAGAAGAAGAAGAAGAAATAGAAGAACAAGAAGAAGAAGTGGAAGGCAAAGAAGGAGAAGGAGAAGAAGAACAAGAAATAAAAGAAGAAGAAGATTTGGAAGAAGAAGGAGAGGAAGATGGGGAGGAGGAGGAAGAAGAAGAAGAAGAAGAAAAAGAAGAAGAAGGAGAAGGAGAAGAAGAGGAAGAAGAAGAAGAAGAAGAAGAAGAAGAAGATGGAGAGGAAGAAGGAGGAGGAGGAGAAGAAGAAGAAGAAGAAGAAGAATAAGGTGAAGAAGTGGAAAAAGAAGAAGAAGAAGAAGAGGAAGAAGAAGGAGAAGAAGATTAAGAAGAATAAGAAGTAGAAGAAGGAGAAGATGAGGAAGAAGAAGTAACAAAAGAAGGAGAAGTAGTTGAAGAAGAAGAAGAAGAAGAAGTAGAAGAAAAAGAAGTGGAAAGAGAAGAAGAAGAAGAAGAAGATGATGATGATGATGATCATGATGATGATGGTGATTGTGATGATGATGATTATGATGATGATTATGATTATGAATAAGAATAAGAAGAAGAAGAAGAAGAAGATGATGACGACGAAGAAGAAGAAGATAGAAAAGAACAAGAAGAAGTAGAAGAAGCAGAAGAGGAGGATGAAAAAGAAGTAGAAGATGAGGATGATGAAGAAGAAGAAGAACAAGAACAAGAAAAAGGAGAAGAATAAGATGACAAAGAAGTAGAAGAAGAAGAAGATGAAGTAGAAGAAAATGAGGAAGTAGAAAGAAGATGATGAAGAATAAGAGGAAGAGGAAGAAGAAGAAGAAGAAGAAGAAGAAGAAGAAGAAGGGGAAGAAGAATAAGAATAAGAAGTCATAGAAGACAAAGAGAAAGAAGAAGAAGAAGAGGAAGAAGATTAAGAAGAGAAGAAAAAGAAGCAAGAAGAGGAAGAGAAGAAGAAGACGAAGAAGAAAAGGAAGAAGAAGATGAAGTAGAAAAAGAAGAAGAAGAAGATGAAGTAGAAAAAGAAGAAGAAGAAGAAGGTTTAGAAGAGGGAAAAGAAGAAGGGGGGAAATAACAAGAAGAAGAAGAAGAAGAAGTTGGAGAACAAGAAAAGGAAGGAAAAGAAGAAGATGAAGAAGAAAAAGAAGAACATGAAGAAGATGAAGAAGAAGAAGAAGAGGAGGATGATGAACAAGAAGAATAAGAAGGAGAAAAAGAAAAAGAAAAAGATGACAAAGAAGTAGAAGAAGAGGAACATGAAGAAGAAGAAGAAAAGAAGAAGAAAAAGAGTAAGTAGAAGAAGATAAAGAAGAACAAGAGGAAGAGGAAGAAGAAGAAGAAGAACAAGAAGGGGAAGAAGAATAAAAAGAAGAAGACATAGAAGAATAAGAGAAAGAAGAAGAAGACGAGGAAGAAGAAGAAGAAGAAGAAGAAGAAGAAGAAGAAAAAAGAGGAGAAGAAGGAGGAGGAAGAGAAGAAGTCGAAGAAGAAGAGGAAGAAGAAGAACGTTTGGAAGAAGGAAAAGAAGAAGTGGAGAAAGAAGAGGAAGAAGTTGGAGAAGAAGAAGAGGAAGGAAAAGAAGAAGATGAAGAAGAACAAGAAGAGCAAGAAGAAGGAGAAGAAGATTTTGAAGGAGGAGAAGAACAAAAAGAGATAAAAGAAGAGGAAGAAGAAGATGGAAAAGAAGAAGTACAAGAAGAAAAAGAAGAAGAGGAAGAAGAAGAAGGAGAGGAAGAAGTAGAAGTAGAAGAAGAGAAAATAGAAGAAGAGGTAGAAGAAGAAGAACAAGAAGAAGAATATTTGGTAGAAGAAAAAGAAGAAGAATGAAAGGAAGTAGAAGAACAAGTAGAAGAAGAAGAAAAGGAAGAAGTCGGAGTAGAAGAAGAATAAACAGAAGAAGAACAAGAAGAAGAAGAGGAAGAAGAAGAAGAGGAAGAGGAAGAAGAGGAAGAAGAAGAAGAAGATGAAGAAGATGAAGACAAAGAAGCAGAAGAAGAAGAAAAAGTAGAAGAAGAATAAGAAGAAGATGATTATGAAGATCAAGAAGAAGAAGAACAACAAGAAGAAGAAGCAAAAGAAGAAGAAGAAGAAGAAGAAGAAGAAGAAGAGGAAGAAAGAAAAGAACTAGAAGAATAAGAAGGGCAAGAAGAAGAAGTAGAAGAAGATGTAGAAGCAGAAGAAGAAGAAGTAGAAGAAGAAGATGGAGAAGAACAAGAAGTAGAAAAAGAAGAAAAAGAAGAAGAAGAATAGGAACATGTAAAAGATAATGATGATGTAGAAGAAGAAGAAGAAGTTGATGATGAAGAAGAAATAGAAGAAGAATGAGAAGGACAAGAAGAAGAAGAAGAAGAAGAAGAAGAAGAAGAAGAAGAAGAAGAAGAAGAAGAAGAAGAAGAAAAAGAAAGAGAGGAAAAAGAATTAGAAATAGAAGAAGAAGAAGAAAAAGGAGAAGAAGAAGAAGAAGAAGAAGAAGCAAAAGAAGTGGAAGGAGAAGAAGAATAGGTAGTAGTAGAAGAAGAAGACGAGAAGAAAAAGAAGAAGAAGAAGAAGAAGAAGAAGATGATGATGATGATGTTGATGATGATGATGAAGATGATGAAAAATAAGAGTAAGAAGAAGAAGAAAAAAAAAGAAGAAGTAGAAGTAGATAGAGAAGAAGAAGAAGACGAAGAAGAAGAAGTAGAAGAAGAAGAAGAGGAAAAAAGTAGAAGAAAAAGAAGAAGAAGAAGAACAAGGAGAAGTTGAAGAAGAAGAAGATTATGAAAATGAAGAAGAACAAAAAGAAGAACAAGAAGAATTTGACGAAGAAGAAGAAGAGGAAAAAGAAGAAGAGGAAAAAGAAGTGGAATATGAAGAAGAAGAAGAACAAGAACAAGAAGAAGAAGAGGAAGAAGAAGCAGAAGAAGAAGAAGAAGAGGAAGAAGAAGAAGAAAAGGAAGAAGAAGAAGAAGATTTGGATGAGGTTCGAAGAAGAAGAGTAGAAGGAAGAAGCATTAGAAGAAGGAGAAGAAGAAGAAGTAGAAGAAGAAGAAGAAGAAGATGAAAAAGAAGAAGTAGAAAGAGAAGAAGAAGTAGACGAAGAAGAAGAAGGAGAAGAAGAAGAACAAGTAGAAGAACAAGGAGAAGAAGATGAAGAAGAAGAAGAACAAGAACAAGAACAAGAAGACGAAGAAGAAGAAGTAGAGGAAGAAGAAGATGCAGAAGAAGAAAAAGAAAAAGTAGAACAAGAAGAAGAAGAAGAAGAAGTAGAACAAGAAGAATGTGATGATGAAGAAGAAGAAGAAAAAGAAGAAAAAGTGAAAGAAGAAGAATATGTTGATGATGATGATGATGATGATGAAGAAGAAAAAAAAGAAGAGGAAGAAGAAGAAGAAGAATATTTTGAAAAAGTAGGAAAAAGAAGAAGAGTAGGTGGAAGGAAAAGAAGAAGAAGAAGAAGAAGGAGAAGGAGAAGAAGTAGATGAAAAAAGAAGTAGAAGAGATGAAAAAGAAGAAGAAGAAGAAGAAGAAGAAGGAGAAAGAGAAGAACAAGAAGAAGAATAAGTAGAAGATGAAGAAGTGTAATAGGAAGAAGAAGAAAAAGAAGAAAAAGAGGAAGAGGAAGAAGAAGAAGAAGAGGAGGAAGGTGAAGAAGACGAAGAAGTAGAAGAAGAAGAGGAAGAAGAAGAAGAAGAAGAAGATGTAGAAGAAGAAAAAGAAGAAGTTGAAGAAGAAGAAGAAAAGAGGAAGAAGAAGCAGGGGAAGAAGAATAAGAAGAGGTAGTGGAAAAAGAAGTAGAAGAACAAGAAGAAGAAGAAGAATAATAAGAATAAGAAGAAGAAGAGGAAAATGAAGAGGATTAAAAAGATGACGAAGAACAAAAAGAAGAAATGTAGAAGAAGAAGATGATGAAGAAGTAGAACAAGAAGATGTTGAAGTGGAAGAAGAAAATGAGAAGAAGATAAAGTAGTAGTAGTAGGTGAAGAAGAAGTAGAAGAAGAAGAAAATGATTAAAAATAAGAGGAAGAGGAAGAACAAGAAGTAGATGATGAAGGGGAAGAAGAAGTAGAAGAAGAAGAAGAAGATGAAGAAGAAGAAAAAGACAGAAAAAAAGAGACAGAGGAAGAAGAAGAAAAAGAAGTTGGAGGAAGAGAAGAAGAAGTAGAAGAAAAGGAAGAAAAAGAAGAAGAAGAATAAGAAGAAGGTTTGAAGGAAGGAAAAGAGGAATGGGAGGAAGACGAAGAAGAAGAAGAAGAAGGAAAGAAGATGAAGAAGAAGAAGATGAAGAAGTAGAAGAAAAAGAACAAGGAGAAGAACAGGAAGAAGTGGAAGAAGAAGAAGAAGAAGAAGAAGAAGATTTGGAAGAAGAAGAAGAAGAAAAGGTAAAAGTTGTTGATGAAGGGGAAGAAGAAGAAGATGGAGAAGGAGGAGGAGGAGAAGAAGAAGAAGAAGAAAAAGAAGAAGATTAGGAAGAAGAAAAAGAAGAACAACGAGAGGAATTAGAAGAAGAAGAAGAAGCGAAAGACGAAGAAGGAGAAGAAAAAGGAGAGGAAAAAGAAGGATAATAAGAACAAGAAGAAGAAGAAGTGGAAGAAGAAGAAGAAGAAGATGATGAAGAAGAAGAAGAAGAAGAAGAAGTAGAAAAAAAAGGAGAAGAAGAAGAAGTAGAAGAAGTAGAAGAAGAAGAAGAAGAAGGAGAAGAATAAGGACAAGAAATAAGGAGAAGAAGAAGGAGAAGGGCAAGAAGAAGTAGTAGAAGAAAAAGAAGAAGTAGAAGAAGAACATGAAATAGAAGAAGAACAAGAAAAAGAAATAGAAGAAAAAGAAGAAGAGGAAGAACAACAAGATAACGATGAAGAAGAAGAAGATGAAGAAGAAAAAAGACGAAGAAGATGATGATGATAAAAAAGAAGAAGTAGAAGATGAAGATGATGATGAAGAAGAAGACGATGGGGAAGAAGAAGAATAATAAGATTAAAAAGAAGAAGAAGAAGAAGAAGAAGAAGAAGAAGAAGAAGAAGAAGAAGAACAAGATGAATAAGAAGAAGAAGAAGATGAAAAAGAACAAGAAAAAGAATAAGAAGGAGAAGGAGAAGAATAAGAAGAAGTGGAAGGAGGAGAAGAAGAAGTAGTAGAGCAAGTAAAAGGAGAAGAGGAAGAAGAAGTAGAAGAAGAAGAAGACGAAGAAAAAGAAGTAGAAGATGAATAAGGAGAAGAGGATGACGAAGATGTAGAACATGAAGAAGAAGAAGTAGAAGAAAAGGAAGAAGAAGAAGAATGAGAAAAAGTTGACAAATAAGAAGAAGTAGTAGTAGTAATAGAAGAAGAAGAAGAAGCAAAATAACAACAAGATGAAGAAGGAGAAGAAGAAGAAGAAGAAGAGGAAGTTGGAAGAGGAAGAAGACAAAGAAGAAGAAGAAGAAGAAGAAGAAGATGATGATGATGATGATGATGATGATGATGAAGAAGCGAAAGAAGAAGAAGAAGAAGAAGAAGTAGTAGAAGAAGAAGGAAGAAGAGAAGAAGAAGAAGTAGTAGTAGAAGAAGAAGAAGAAAAAGAATTAGAACAAGATGCAGAGGTAGAAGATGAAGAAGAAGAGGAAGAAGATGAAGAAGAAGGAGCGGAAGAATATTTGGAAGAAGAAGGAGAGGAAGAAGAAGAAGAAGAAGAAGAAGATGAAGAGAGGTAAAAGAAGATAAAGATGAAGAATAAGATGTGAAAGGAGAAGGAGGAAAAGAAGTAGAAGAAGATGAATAAGAAGAAGTGGAATAAGAAAAAGATGAAGAAAATGATGAAGAAGAAGAAAAAATGAAAGGGGAAGGAGAAGAAGAAGAAGTAGATGAAAAAGTAGAAGAAGATTTGAAAGCAAAAAGAGGAGAAGAATTGGAGGAAGAAGAAAAAGATGAAGAAAAAGAAGAAGAAGAAGATGGAGAAGAAAAAGAAGAAGATAAGAAGAAGAAGAAGAAGAAGAACGAGAAGGTGAAGAAAAAGAAGGTGAAAATAGAAGAAGAAGAAGGACAAGAAGAAGGAGGCGACGAAGTAGGAGAAGCATAAGAAGAAGAAGAAGAAGAAGAAGAAGAAGAAGAAAAAGAAGAAGAAGAAGTCTAAGAATAAGAAGATGAAGGAGAACCAAAAGAAGAAGAATAAGAAGAAGAAAAAGAAGAAGTAGAAAAAGAAGAAGATGTTGAAGAAGAATAAGAAGAAGGAGAAGCATGAGAAGGAGAAGAAGTGGATGGAGAAAAAGAGGAAGAAGAAGAAGAAAAAAGGACTTGGAAGGAGAGGAAAAAAGAGAAGTAAGAAGAAGAAGATGATGATGAAAAAGAAGTAGAAGAAGAAGAAGAAGTAGTAGTAGTAGTAGTAATAGTAGTAGAAGAAAAAGAAATAGAAGAAGAAGAAGGAGAAGAAAAAGGGCAAGAGAAGAAGAAGTATAAGAAGAAGAACCAGAACCAGAACAAGAAAAAGAACAAGAACAAGAGGAAGAAGAGGAAGAAGAAGAAGAAGAAAAAGAAGAAGAACAAAAAGAAGAAATGGAAAAAATATGAGAAGATAAAGAAGAAGAAAAGAAAAAGAAGAAGAAGAAGTAGAAGAAGAAGAAGACGTAGAGGAGGAAGTAGAAGTAGAAGAAGAAGAAGAGGAAGAAGAAGAAGAAGAAGAAGAACATTTGAAAGAAGTAGCAGAAGAAGAAGAAGAAGAAGTATAAGAAGAGTAGGAATGCGAATAAGATGGGTTAGGAGATTGAGAAGATGAAGAAGAAGTAGAAGAAGAAGAAGAAGAAGAAGAAGAAGAAGAGGAAGAGGATGAAGAAGAAGAAGAAGAAGAAGAAGAAGAAAATGAAGAAGAAGAAGAAAAGAAAGGTGAAGAAGAAGAAGAAGAAAAAGTTGAACAAGATTTGGAAGAAGAAAAAGAAGCAGAACGGGTGGAAGAAGAAGAAGATGAAGAAAAAGAAGAAGAAGAAGAACATAAGAAGAAGAAGAAGAAGAAGAAGAAGAAGAAGAAAAAGAAGAAGAACAATAAGAAGATTAAGAAGAAGGAGAAGAAGAAGGAGACAAAGAAGTAGGAGGTGAAGAAGAAGAAGAAGAATAAGAACAATAAGAAGAAGTAGAAG